>JAASGP010000247.1:0-26697 GCA_023334275.1 Globisporangium carolinianum | reverse complement strand
CGATGTCCGTTCTGCGCAGCAATGTGCAGCGGCGTCCAGCCTTCCGCTTCTGCGGCGTTCACGTTCGCAGAGTGCGCGAGCAGCGTTGCCTCGACGTGAACGTGATTGTTCTGCGCTGCGATGTACAGTGGCGCTGCCTCTTCGTCGTTGGCAACATCGACAGCAGCGCCGTGCACGAGGAGCGTCTCGACGACATCGTAGAGGTCATCGTGCTGCTCGTGTCGAATATCGAGCACCGACTTGACTCCGTTTCGACAGCAGCGTCATCATTGCCAGCATCGAAATCGCAATTCGCACGTGCAAGCGATACTTTGTATGCAAGAAGGGAATGCAACGTTGTGGATACATTCCTTGTCAACTGGCGTCCAGCAGCTCACGATCTCTCCGCTAGCAACAAAAGCAGTCTGTATTGCAAGGCACCAGTGCCGCTCTCGCTACTCCCTCGAACGATCGTCAGTTGCTCGCACGCATCCTCCACCAACTAGTTGGAGATCGACGACGATCGCGCAACGCGCAGCCGCGAACCGACTTCCGCATCCATGGCCAAGTACGCAGCAGTCGTGTCAGCGCGCTCGCAATACGCGTTCGGCGGGAGCGTAAAGCCAAAGCAGCGCACGACGTCGTCGGCGTCGTACGTCTGCGTCGCAAGCGAGAGCGACGCTGCGAGGCTCTGCTTGTTTGCCGCCTTTGCCCGCACCGCGTCCGGCAAGACGCTTGGGCCTCTGAACTGCCGACGCACGAGGTGCGGGATGAGATCCGCCTTGATGCTCGCAATGTACTTCTTCTCGAGCAACAGGTCAATGACCCAGTGCGCAAAGATGTACAGGTGCGCGTCGTACAGATCGGCGTGCAAAACAAAGTTCGTGCGGCGCTGCAACAGACTCTTCGATACGTACATGTCGTCGTTCATGTGCACAGCCTGCGCAAGCAGCACGACGCGGTTCTCTTTCTCAACGAGTCCGATGCAGTCGATCATGTCCTTTTCGCGCCGCGGCTTCTCGCCTTTCGTGGCCGACGATGTCGTCTGCTTGAGCACCATCGTGACGCTCGCGTCGTGGATGCGGTGAAAGTCTGCGACGTTGCGCAGCACGGCGTCGGTCACGAGGTCGCCAGCGAGCACGACAAAGTCTTTCTTGATGCGGTCCGCGACTTCGCGCAGTGCGTCGGCGGTCTCGATGTTGTCTTCGACTTCGCACAGCTCGACGTGGAGCTTGCCGTCAAACTCGCGCGCGACGTAGTCCTGGATCTGCGGCAGCATGCTCGTGGCCGTGACGACGAGCGCGTCCGTGAAGCCCGAGTTCTCGAGCAGACTCAGCTGGTACCACAGCAATGGCTTGTCGTTCACTGGTAGCAGCGCCTTGGGTGTGTCCTCCGTGAGCGGGTACAGCCGCACGCCGCTGCCGCCAGCGAGGATCACGGCCTGGAACTCGACCATTGTTGTTGTTGTTGTTGCTGCTGCTGCTGCTTGTCGAGCCGCCAATTCCAGTCTCTGGCTGTGCTCGGAGCCAACATTTGGAGCAAGTTGTTTTGTATGGGATTGTCTGAAGCAATGATATAAAGGAGCATTGCAGCGTATTTATCTGCAAAGGGCAGCAACAGCTGCCCTGTGATATTAGCTTGCGTCGCTTCCGACAACAACAAGCGCATTGCCAAAGAGCTATTGCCCGACGCCTGCAGCAGCGCGCGCAAGACCGCTCTGTGTGGGTATCCGTCCGTGTGTGTGTCTGTGCACAGCAGTGCGAGCGCACGGTATATCTGCTGCACACACGCTCTATCACAGCAGTAACTGCATCGCAAGTCGAGCGTCGCGCTTGCGTCTCTGGGGGTCACTCTAGTCCCTCGCATGTGCCGCCACTGCTGCGGATCGGAGACCTAGCGGCCACAGCAGCTGCATCGACGACGGCACACGATCGAATACATTGAAGCGAGCACGAGCGTGTAGACGAGCTCCATGAGCGACTCTGATGAGGTACGTGTGTGCACCAGCGTGAGTATGCACTGGAGCAACAGCACGTCTTTGACACTCAACTGTGTGTGTATCTGTGTGCTTATGGCAGGACCGACATCTCCTCGAAGATGAGGTGCGTCGTAGCGCGCTGTGCAAGTCACTATACATGCACGCAAGCCACTGCTATCGCACCGACTGACTGACTGCGAGGATGCACTCCGTCAATAGAGCATGGACGAGATGTACGAGCTCGACGACGCACTGCGAGTGAGGTGCGTCAAGAACTCCGTCGTAGTGCATGTGTGTCCGTACTGAGCCAGCAACTCACGCTCCATGCTGCTGCAGTATCGACACGAACGCGTCACTCTCGCCTGTCAAACACACAGGTGCGTTGGTGCTAGTTGCTTGGAGCGATCGATGCGACTGAGCACTCATGTGTTGCGTCTCGATGCCTAATTGGCGACCTGAAGAGCATACATCGAGACGCGAGAGACGCAGACTTGCGAGCAGCGACGACAGCGCAAGTGGCGACAGTGAGAGTGACGACAGTGAGAGCGACGCGAGTGACAATAGCAGCAGCGTCGAGATGCCAAGGACGATGGCGTCAGTCGCGCTCCACGACGCCGACGTCAGTGCAGACGCCAACTCGGACGACTCGGACGAGCCGCCCGAGATCCCAGGGAGCCCACTCGCTTCGACGCAGGTGCGCGACGCCACGACGCACTCGCTGACGATAGATTTGACAACGGTAATCGGACGCTTACGATGTGAGAGACTGCGTATGTGGATACAGTCTGCAGCGCTTACCAGTTCCGATGCACACCTGAACAGCCAGAGCACCAGTGGGCCAGACATCCTGCGCATTCGTCATAGCGACAGCAGTGATAGCAGCAGCGAGGACGACGAGTACGTCGTACGAGAAGCGGAGCAGCCACGTAGTGCCGAGTTCAACGCATCGAGTTCGTCCGACTCGGAAGACGACAGCGTCGGCAGCGATAATGATAGTGACAGTAGCACCAGTCGCAGCAGTAGTCGACGGCATCGCGGTCAGCCGCTTGCACTGCAGTCGAACAGTAGCAGTCGCCCCAAGACCGCAGCGACCGACCTCGCGCTCTACCGCGACGCCATGCCAGACGCGTTCTTTGCGCAGCTTGACGCAGCCGACGACGCGTCGCCCCATCAGCAGCAGACGCGAACAGCAAAGCACTCGCAAAGTGGCGACGCACAGGCGTCAGCTGTGTCACTGTCCTTGCCAACGACAGTACTAGGAGCGACTGCTGAGTCTCTGCGACGCGACTCGCAGAAGATCGTGATGCCAGTGCCCCGAGCAGTCGAAGAGCTCTTTCAGGTACGCAACTTGCTAGTGCGGTTGTGAATATCGGCGTGTACTCGTGTGTTGCAGTCACTTACACTCGATCGCGTGGCGGCATGTGCGCGCTAGTACGTCGACGCGTACACCCCCGAGCGAGTCGAGATCGCGACGCGACTCGAGCCGTTTGTACCCGACCTTGCGCCAGTCATTGGCCAGCCGTTCGACGGTCTCCAGGTCGGCGCGAGCGTGCTTCTGCTCGTGTTGACTCTAGTCGTCGAATGCGATCGCAAACACGCAGTGCTGACGAGTACTAACATTCGCTGTGGCCGCTCAGATCGCTCGACCCGATGGCAAACGCGACGCCGCGACGATCGGTCTCCACGTGCTCCGCGAGCCATCGAGCTGCTCGAACGTCGCGGAGCTCGAGTTGCTCCTGCAGACACAGCAGAGTAGCACACGTCGCACAGCGCACATGACACCGTTTGTCCACAGCATCGACGACGCTGCGCGACGCCCGCGCGAGATTGACCAGTGGATCGCGAGCGTCGCGAACGTGCAGCGCACCAAGCCACTTGCACGGGTGCGTGCGTGTTGTATGTGCAGACGTGTGGCTATACTGCCAGACGACTCACTGCCACTTGTACGTTCGCAACACTCGATAGGTCGAGTACACGACGTCAATGCCACCGCTCGAGTCACTCCTGGAGCTCTGGCCCGAAGAGCTCGAAGTGTGTCTCGCACAGTCTTCGGTCGCAACTGCGACGGCGTCGGTTGCATCGCTCGATGTGACGCTCGATGAGCTCGTGCAGCTCGTATGCGGACTGCTCGACATTCCTGTGGCTGCTGGTCGCCACGTCGAGTCGCTCCACGTCCTCTTTAGTCTCTACCTGGAAGTCGAGCGCCATGAGCGCGACGGCGTACCGTCTCAGCACGAACGCGGCTCAATACGATAGCCAACTGACTGACTGTATGTGTAGTCGTGTAGCCGTCATTCTCTATTCATTTGCCCTGCATCGTGTCGATCATACGTCGGCGAACGTGCCGGGCCACGGCAGCTCGGGATGATCTGGGTTCGTCGTGCGGTCCATCTTGTTGCACGTCGCAATGTCGGACGAGAAGAAGACCGTGTCGGTCTGTCAGGCATGTGAACACACACACACACACTACGTCAGTACTGTGGACGTGCAGTCGCCGTATAGTGTCAGCGCTCTATGTGCTGCATAGTTCGCACCGTTGGGCACTGGAAGTTGAGGACGTACGGACACTTGCGCACGACGTCTTCGCAGAGCGACAGACACGTGCGATGGCGTCCCGACGTGCCGCTCACGCACGCAGTGTCGCCACTTGTGCACACTGCAGACGTGTATGCGCTGCTACTGCTGTCGTCATGAGTCGGGACCGATGGTGCTGTGGCACGCACGCCGCACTTTTGGAACTTGATGCTGCAGACCCAGTACTTGTACGCCTCGCGACAGTCGTCGCACTTGTACAGACTGTAGCGCGCGTAGCACCCAAAGCGCTGGAGCACGACGTCGGCGTTCTCGTAGTAGTATTTCGCACGGGCATCGAACGCTGTGCCGTCTGGGTCACTCGCGTCTACAACAGCGACGTAGTCGACCATGGAACAGAACGCGAGCGTGTTCTTACGGATCGCACGACACACGGGTTCGCTCGGCTCTTCACCGCTGCTTGTGCTGCTGTCGCTCTCGTGTCTTGCAGCATTCGTGGCGTGCTGGATCAGTAGCAGAACGAATAGCACGCATGTGCACTCGAGGTAGCGATGCGCTCGCATGCTCGGAACAATGTGTGCGATGCGGGTTGCGAGCTGGACGAAGCGACGCAGACACAAACGTCCTCAAGCCATCTGATTGTTGCTCCATTTTTCGACACCATTATTACGGAGGCTCTACGGAAGCGATAACCAGTGATTGATGGCTGCAGCGCTCGACGCGACGCGATCAGGAACGTCGTGCAGCACTGCGCCGCCTGAACAGATCCGCAGCAACTGCAGCTGGTGCACGCAGCGAACGAAACCATCGGTCCATTCGCGAATAAGATGGTCGTGTCGACGCCATCGCTGTCAGTTCACAACAACGCACTTGCTCCAGCCTAGATCAATGGCCACAAGCCCGGCAGAGCACGTGAGGCTGTCTGCTGCGCTACACAAGTCCGCGACGCTCCCTAGTACGTCGCGCGAATGGCATGCATCTGCTGCATCGTCACGCACAATGGGTGCTGTCGCCGCGACATATCAGCGCGATGGCGACGCGCATACACCTGCAGCAGCAGCAGCAGCAGCGACCGCAACACCTGAGCTGCAACACGCAGCAAGCGCGCGCGACGATTTTTGGACTCGCGCGACGTGCAGCAGCGAACTCGCACTGCGCTGTCGAGCCGTGCTCGAGAACGACCGCGTGTGTTTTGGCTGGCTCGGCATCGAGTCGAGTGCGCGGAAGCGCAGCTTTGCATGGCGCTTCTGCATCCTCGACGGCGCGCACCTGTCGGTCTTTCGCACGAACCGTCGCGACGCTGCGTGCCTCGGCCAGTATGTGCTCACTGCTGTCGAGCGTCTGCACTGCATCAACCGCGGCCTCGTGCTCATTGACGATGCGCAGCACCAGATCTGGGCTCACGCCAGCCACGAGACCGCGAGCTTTGAAGCCTGGATACGAGCACTGCATGCGGGCATCGCGTACGCGCGCATGCGTCATGACGGCTCGATCTTTGAGCGCCCGAAAGCGAGTCTTGCGCTCACATGCCGATCCAGCGACGACAGTGCTGGCAACTACCACACACTAGACACCAGTCGCGACGACGTCGATACGAGCTTTACGGGCTGGTTGCGCGTGCGTCGACGCATCAAAAGGCTCGTCTCATCGCTTGCGTGGTTTGCAAGCGCGATGCGCATGTACTGCGTGCTCTCGGACCTTCACTTTGCCGCGTTCTCAATCAATCTCGAGGGCAAACGTGCGGTTGTGCATGGCAGAATCATCGCTGCGAGTCCATACGCGACGGGCTACTGGCTCGAGGTCGTCCTTGACTGCGGCGACCGCGTACGTATCGCTGGCAAGACGCCCGCGATCACTGCGCAGTGGCTCCAGCGCATCCGTCGTGCACTCAAGATGCGTGAGGACGTACAGGACGAGCACGTGTGAGTCCGTTTATGGATAGAGCGAGAGTTGTGTGAAGCCTTTGCTGCGACTCGCATCGAGCGAGCGACTGGATGTGAGTCGAGCAAGAGACGTAGAAAGATCGCGAATGCATGTGAACGTCGTCATGTCCGAGACTTTGAGATGCAGGGTTGTAGTACTCATGTACAGTGCGCGTAGTAACGTATCCATCCCATCAGGTCGAGACTCGACCAAACGACGCGCATAGCAAACAAAGAGCTGCAAAGTGCAAGTATCCCAAATGTTGTTGTTGGACGAACACAAGCTAGAATTCGCCATGTGGAGCAGCTCGACGACCCGACCACATAGTCTGAGCATTGCTAGGGTAAAGCAGGAGCCAGATGGTCTCCGACGCTTCTTGTTGATGCACCCATGCACACGTGGAGTCAGTCAGCATGAGGTGCAACAACAGCAAGAATGACAGCAATCGTGCGAGCGAAAATGCAGATTTGGATCTGCAATTCCTCGCTCCTATTTCTGCAAACAATGCGTAAAATACAGAGAGAAGCGCACTGATTCGCGGACGCTTTTCGTTCTCAGCGCACGGGTTCGCTACGATGTTGTCACTCGAAATCTATCTTGCTGGTAAATATATTCTTCTTCTCGACGCAAATGCTCAACGAGCTGCCTGGAAACAACCAGAAGCGAAGAAGCGAAGCATCGCAGTCGCCGACGTCCCACGCAGCAGCGAGGCGAACGAAAGGCGGCAGTGCACGAAGACTCGCAGCAGCGCGTGCCCCATAGCTACACGCACACGTGTGCACGCGCCGAGCCCACAACCAACCCGCGCGCGCGCTCCGTCCGGAGCCCGACTCGTTTGGCGCGACCTGGCGCCAGTGCCGGTTGAAGTCAGCCAGCCAAGTCAATCCGCACGCACGCGCATCTACTGCGTGTACGTGCGCGCGAGAGAGCACACGCACAGACCGCGAGAAAAGACACTGTGGACGACGCACATCTGCTCGACCGGATCGCTTGCAGACTCGTGCATCTCGATCCCGATCTCGGCTTGCTGAGTGCACGCAAGCGTCTCCTGTTGCGCACGAGGCTGCCTGTTGGCAAACTGCAACGACTGCGCGACGACCGAAGCAGCAGCGGCACATACATCCACACACTAGACGACCAAGCCAGCTGACTCTTTCACACACACACATCCACACAGGCGATTGACGACGACGACGATGCAGTTCTTTCGGACGCTGACGGACCCGGCGCTCAAGCGCCTGTACAAGTTCGTGCTCAAGCGCATGATCGGCCGGTTCCTCGCAAACGACACGCTCGACCTCGACCAGCTCGACGTGCACTTGCGCGCCGGCAAGATCGAGCTGTGCGACCTCGTGCTGAACGCCGACGTGCTGAACGCCGAGCTCTGCGTCGTCCATGGCCTGCCGTTCCGCGTCAAGAACGGCTACGTCGGCTCGGTGCGCGTGTCGATCTCGTACGCGAACATCATGAGCGAGAGCTGCCTTGTCGAAGTCGACGACATTGAGATCGTGCTCGTCCCGCTGACAGCCGACGACGACAGTAGCAGTAGTGATAGCAGGCAGCACACTGCACGAGCCAGCAGCAGCGCGCCAGCAGCATTGACAACGAGTCCGAGTCAGCAGAAGCAGAAGCAGCAGCAGCAAACGTCAACGACGCCACTGCGGCCAAACGAGTACGTCGACGAAGTGTCGCAGGAGGGACTCGACTTTGTTGCGAGCTGGATCGAACAGGTGACGTCCAAGATCAAAGTGACGCTCTCGAACGTCTGTCTGCGGCTCGAGACCGGCGAGCAGCACAATGGCCGCGACGTCGCGTTGCTCTGCCGGCTCGCATGGGCACAGTTTACCGACGAGTCGGCGAGCGAAGTCGAGAGCGTGTACGCTGGTCGCGCTGGCGCACTCGATGCCAGTGGCAGCGCAGGCGGTGGCGGCGTGCACTCGATGGCAGCGAGCGCAGTGTTTGGCATTTCGCAGAAAGGCATCAAGTTCCGCGGCGTGAGCATGGAGCTGCTGCTGAGTCCGGACGACGACAGCGTGCGCGCGGGCATGGCCGACGCAGCGGACCTGATTCTCCATCCGTTCCTAGCGACCGACATGGCGCGCCAGTGCTACATCCAAGTGAAGCTGTCGCACTACGACGCGCTCGACGCGCCGGCAGTCGACGCCGACATCTTCTTCCACTCGGTGCGTGTCGTTCTGCAGCCGCAGCACTTTCCGGAACTCGCGACGCTCGTCGACGCGTTTGCAGCAGCCGATGCGACTGCGACCGACGCACATGACCGGTACGCGACTGCGACGTCGATGTACCAGTCGATCTGCGAGCAGCAGCCGGCGTGGCTCGTCAGCGAATCCGACAACAGCCGCGACGGTGCAAATAGCGCAGACGGCGCTGTGAACTTGTCGCTGCGCGAGTTTGCACGCATCGAGCAGCTGCTCGTGCAGTATCGCGAGACCCACGACGAGCTGCGTGCCGTGCAACGCCGCGCTGCATCGAGTCGGTCCGTGAGCTCGCCGCGTGCTAATACGTTTATGGGGCTGCCGCGCAAGCTGTCGGCGGCCGAGAGCGTCGAGAGCTGCGGACTGTCGGACCTGGACGACGACGAGAGCTTTTACGAGTGCGACCCAGGCGCGAGCTCGCTTGCCAGCAACGTGCACTTTGGCAGCGCGAGCATCATGGCGCAGTCGCTGTATGCGTCGGCGATGTTTGACACGGACGAGAGCGACGGAATCGATGTCGGCGCAGTGACCGGTGCGCAGTCGGTGTCGCTGTCTGCTGCTCGGAGCTCGCGACAGGTACTCAATCGCGTGAAGCTCCACTTGCTCGAGTGCTCGATTGCGTTGTTGTACGAAGACCTACCAGACGACGACGACGATGACGATGACAATGACGATAGTGACAACCACGACACCGAGGTCAAGTCCGACAGTGCCGACAGTGTCGACAGACCCGGCGGCGCACACGGCACGCCAAAGGCGTCGGCACTGCCAAGCGTCGACGGCATGGAGCGGCTCGAGTTCACGTTCAAGGACACGCTCTGCAGCGCGCTTCAGTACGCACAGCACGCAACGATCTCGATGAGCATTGGCGGCGTCGACGCGAGCGAGAAGGTGCTGCCGCGTCTGTCGATGGACGTCGACGAGCAGGAGAGCGCGATGCTCACGACGCACGTGCTCCAGTTCGCGAGCGTCTCGCCTGTGACGAACCGCAAAGTACAGTTGTCGTCGAGTTTGACAGCGCATTTGCGACTCGACTTTGGCGCCGATCGCGACGCAGCGCAAGCTGTTGACGCACTCGCACTCACGATCCAGGCGCAGCCTTTGCTTGTCGAGTGGGACATGCACATCCTCGATCGCGCGCACCGGTACATGAAGCTGCTGGAGGAGTCAAATGAAGCGCAAGCAGCAGCTGCTGCGCGACGCGTCGAGCCAGTTGGCGCTGTTTCGTCACAATCGATCGTGACGACCAAGCGCTTGGAGCTCACGACCGAGTGCGTAGAACTCGCTCTGCGGTTCCCGATGGTGAGCAGCGACGTGATCCGATTCGGCGCGTCATCGAAGCGCGGACTGTGCGAAGACAAGCTCGTGCTGACGCTTGAAGGTGTGCGCGTCGTGTCGGCTGTCGGTGGCAGCGAGGAAGCAGCAACTGAGCCGCAAAACGACGATGCGAATGCTGCTGCAGCATCGTCGGCGGCATCACCGGCGACCCGCACACGCACGGAGCTGCCGTGGCTCGGCGAGTTTGACGTGAGCTTTGACCGCGTGCAGGCGGTGCTCGCGACCCCTGAGGGCGGGAACCAGCGCGCGACGCGGCTGCATCGCACTGTGCTGCTCACAGGCACGGGCGACGCGACGTCGCTGCGCAAGTGCGCGCTGACGCTGCGGCTGCAAGCGCCGACACCTGCACTCATCCGCGCAGCAGTCGCGAGCAAGCAGAGTCTGTCGCAGGACGCCGACGAGCACCCGGACGCAGCGACTGCGCGCAGTAGCGACGGTTTCGCAGTGAGCGGCGACGACAACGACGGCGGACGCATCGGTCTGAACGGCTGGAGCCTCGATGCGGTGCAGCGCACACAGCAGTTCGAGGCGGCAGCAGCAGACGCGTCGCTGTTCAGCGTCGACGTGACGATCCCGCACGCGCAGATCGAGCTGTTCAAGGCGACGCTCGACCGGCTGCTCGTGCTCATGGACGCACTACTGATGATCAACCCGATCGACGTCGACGCGCACAATGAGATGCTCGCGACGGCAGCAGCGCGCGCGCGACTGCAGCCAAACTACATGAGTCTGCACGTCGTGGTTGGCGACGGCGTGCTTACGCTCTCGGACCCTGCAGTCGCGAGCCCTGACACGCGCTCTGCAGCTGACGAGCGTCTGGACTCGGACGCAGCTGCTGCTGCAGAGTTGACGGAGCAAGTTGCGTTTGACTTTGTGTTCGAGCAGCTCGCAATCTTCCAGGTCTCGCAGTGGCTTGGACAGCTGGCGTCGCGCGCACACGTCTCGGCACGCGACATCACGCTCCTCGAAGCGAACCAAACGAGCCGCGTCGTCGTGCCGATCGTGTACCGCACGCCGTACGGCGTGTGCGACGCGCCGATGCTGTTTGTCGGCGTCGACATTGTCGACCAAACGCGCGAGATGCGCGAGATGAAAGTCGCGCTGCACGTGTCGCACGCGAGTCTGCGCTACGACGTCAAGTCGACGTGGCTTTTGCAGCTGCTCGACCTGCTGCTGCTCGAGTACCCGGCGCCGATCATCCCGCTCGACTCGGCGAGCACGACGAGCGACGTTGCAGCACAGCTCGCGCAGTCACTACAGGACGGCACGTGCGACCTCGTGCAGCTCGCTGTGCCACCAAAGACCGTGTTCACGAAGCTCGCCGTCCACTTTTACGACGTGCTCGTCGACTACGCGCCGCCAGCGCTGAGTTCGCGATTGATCGTGCAGCTCGGTGGCGTGCGCGTATCGTCGAACGTCGTCACGGGCGCTGTGCTGCAGGGCTACAAGGTCGTTGCGACCGACCTACAACTGTTTTTGACGCACGCGCGCTCGAGCTACGACGAGATAGACAGCAGCATCCTCGGTCGTGAACGGCTCGTTGATGCTGCAGCCGCGCAGTCGAGGCATCAATTGGCTACAAAGACGCGCGGAAGCAACGTAGCTGACACTGCATTGCCGCCGCTTTTCGGTGCTGGTAGGGATGCGCAGGCGAGCGCGTACCCGTCGCTGCTGCTGTTCTTCGAGCAGAATGGGTTTCTCAAAATGGTCACGATGGACGTCATCGACGTGTTTGTGCGCGCAGTCGTGCCGCCAGCAGCCGGTGCAGCAGCAGCTGCTGCTGCCGTCGAGTCGAAGCCAGCAGCGTTCCCGGAGCTCTCGGTCGAGCTCACGCTCGGGACTGCGAACATCTACGCGTGCTTTGACTCGTTCAACACGCTCGTCGAGCTGCTCGCTGACTGGAGCGATGCGCTCGCAGTCGACGCTGCGCCGGCCGACACAACTGCGTATGTTGGTCTCGATCGCGTACACGACAGCAGTGGCAGCACGAGCGTCTCGGTCGTGACGAACCTCCACTCGACAGGTGCGACTAGTCGTGCACTCGGGACGTCGTCGAAAGCGCAGCAGCATCACCAAGCGACGCTTGCAGCGAGTGCGAGTGCGAATAGTGTCAGCGATGGTGTCAATGCTGCAACAGGCGTCGGCAGCTGGAGCGACCGGGTTAGTACGTTGGAGCGCCGATCGCTGGCGACGTCAAGCGACGATGATGCGAGTTTGACGCGCCACCGCAGCAACAGCAGCATCTACAGCAGCAACAGCAACAGCACGGAGCCGATCAACGTGCTTGCGCAGATTGACGAGCACGCGTTCAGTGGCGCGCAGCACATCTTTGCTGGCGCGCACGTGTCGACTGACACGGAGGCGCGGCTGCTGCGCACGCGACTCGACGCGATCCAGCGTCAGAAAGACCGCATGGTGCACAGCGAAGCGCAGCGCGACGACGAGCTGACGGCGACGCAACTGCGCAGCAAGTACCGGCAGGACGACGCGAAGCCGCGTGTCCGCATTAACGAGCTCGTGATTGAAGACTATTACGCTGGCAGCGCTGGTCGCGATGAGACGTCAGCAGGCGCGTTTTTGCTCGAGCCGGAACCAGCAGTTGCGACAGCAACGGCAACTGCTGGTGGTGCAAGCGATCCGTGGTTTTTGGACTCGGTAAGTTCGCAGGCAGCAGCAAGCGCACACTTCATGCCCACGCAGTCACCAGATGTCCCGCCTGTGGGCTCACTGCCAGACAAGAGCGCAGTACTGCATTCGGAAGAAGCTGCGCGATGGCTGTCACCGCAGCAGCAGCATCAGCAGCAGATCGATTCGCCTAGCGCTGCGTTATACGACGCGCAGTCGCCGCCATTGCCGTCGGGTTTTGAAGCGCTCGACGATCGCGACTCGGACGCGATCTTTGCGATGCAGGACCTCGGTGCTGCGACGTCGCCGCGCGCAGACGACGACGACGACGACGACGACGACGATGCGTTTGAGTACGAAGTGAACGACCGTCACGCGTTCGCATCGGCGCCGTCAAAGCCGTGGTGGGGACTTCAGGACATGCGCGACGTCGAGCTGAGCGAGATGCAGACCGACGATGGCACCGAGTCGATGTTCTCGCGCCACACGGACGGCGTGGACGACGACAGCAGCAACTACTCGCCGCTCACGCACATTGCAGAGCGCGACGGCTCGAACGCACTGCCGGCGCACGCGATGTCGATGTCGTTCATTGGCGCTGGCGCAGACGCCGACACGGAGGTCGAGCTTGACTTTGCGCTCGACAATGACCTGCAGTCCCAGTTCAATCGGCTCATGGACCTCGAGTCGAACGACGACGATGACGATGACGATGACGACGACGACGATGGTGATGAAGGTACTGGTAATACAGATGCGCTGTATGGCCAACATGACAGCGATGGCAATGACGATGCGTGCAGCTCGGTCGAAGACGATCGGTACCGGCGCCATCGCGCGTCGTACCAAGAGCTGTCGTCACCGCGGCCGATCATGTCGCGCCAGGCGTCGTTTGCGTCGGCTGCGAGCAGTACGCGCGCCATGTCGACGACGTCAATGGCGCAGTCGACGCTGTCGCCACCGGACGAGCCGACCGCGCGCTGGTTCTACGACCACACAGACAGCTCGACAGACGACGGTAGTGGCACTGGCGGTCTGCCGTCGCGTATCTACCCGCATCACGTCGAAATTCCGATCGGTGGTGCTGCCGCGTCGCTCTCGTTTGGCGCAAAGGAGCTGGACGACGCAGTGAAGAGCATTGCGCGCGAGAACGCAGCGCGACGCGTCACGGCAGCGCCGCCCGTTGTCGTTACGCACGTGCTGCTGCGCGACTTTGGCGTGTGCATGCGGTTCTTTGGCGGCTCGGACTGGGCAGCTGACGCGCCGAGCGCTGCAACTCGCCATGCACTCGAGCAGCGCAAATCGGGGGCTAGTGCTAGTGCTGCGCCGACTGCGGTCGCAGCCACAGCTACTACAGCTTCTAGCAGTGACGCCGGCAGCACAGCGCGACCGACTGCGCGCCGCGAAAAACTGCTCGACGCCCTGCTGGACGACTACGTGCCGTCCGTGACATCGAGCGCGAGTTTGTTCGGCAGCGACGCACCTGCTGGTACTGCTGGCGCGCAGTCGCTGTTTGGCAGTTCACCAAGTGCTACGACGACAACTGGCGCGACGGCAGCTGCTGCAAATGTGACGCGCAAGCGCTCGCTCACGAGCGGCGGACGCAAGACCGAGGAGATGCTCGAGCTCTCGGTCGCGCGCGTGCAGCTGCGGCTCGACCGATTCAACGACGATGTCGACACGCAACCACTGGCCGCAAGCGTCGTGCTCGCGCTCGGCGACGTCGAAGTGCTCGACTACATCTCGACATCGCAGATTCGCAAAGTGCTCTGTTACTGGAAGTCGGATGGTGCGCACTTGCGCGAGAGCGGCAGCCCCATGGTGCGGCTAACACTCACGACTGTGCGGCCCGGTCCGAATCTGTGCGAAGAGCACCGGCTGCGCGTTGCGTTGCTGCCATTGCGCGTCAACTTGGACCAAGACGTCGTGAGCTTCTTGCGGCAGTTTGTGCCTGTTGATGCGAGTGCTGGAACTGCTGGTAGCAGCACTTCCAACCCTACCAGCAACACTACCAGCAACAGTGCGGATGCCGATGCGTTCAACGACGACGACGATGATGACGTGATCAACAGTCACGACGAACGCGGTACCGAAATGGCCGTGCTGAATGCACCTTCCCGACCGTCACAACCAGCAGCTACGACGCCACGTGCGAACACACCACACGTGCACGTCAACCCGTGGTTCTTCCAGAGCATTGACGTGCGGCCGTGCAAGATCAAGATCGACTACCGGCCGAACCGCGTCGACTTTGCCGCGTTGCGTGCGGGTGACTACTTGGAAGTCATCAATTTGTTTGTGCTCGAAGGCATGGAACTCGTACTCCGACGCGTCAAGATGAGCGGCGTCGACGGCTGGCGCGCGCTCGGCGAGCACGTGTTGCTGTCGTACGTGCACGACATTTCGCGGCACCAGCTCCACAAGTGCGTCGCGAGCGTGTCGATGCCGCCACTGCGGCCGTTTGCGAACATTGGCGCCGGTGCTGCCGACCTGATCCTGCTGCCGATGGCACACTACGGCAAGGACCGGCGGTTCGTGCGCGGTCTGCGGCAGGGCGCCAAGAGCTTCCTCAAGTCGGTCACGATCGAGACGCTCACGACCGCGACGCGCGTCGCGCAGACGACGCAGGCGCTGCTCGAGCACGCGGACGACGTCGTGTCGACCACGTCCGCACTGCGGCGCAAGCAGCTCCAGTACCGGCAGGCGACGAGCCGCATTCGCCGCAACTCGCGGCGCTTGGGCGGCGGCGGCATCCGCAGCGCGCAGGACAGCGGCGGCGGCATTGGCGGCCGGCAGTACCTCGTGCAGCAGCCCGCGACTGCCGCTGAAGGCCTCGCGCAGGCGTACGACTCGCTCGCGCGCGAGCTCCACGTTGCCGCGAAGACAATCGTCGCTGTGCCGCTCGTCGAGTACCAGAAGACTGGCTCGCAGGGCTACGTGCGGTCGGTCATTCGCGCCGTGCCAGTTGCGGTGCTGCGGCCGATGATTGGCGCGACCGAGGCCGTGTCAAAGGCGCTCATTGGCGTCCGCAACGCCGTGGATCCGGAGCTCAAGGAGGACATTGCGAACAAGTTCAAGGACTTTCGCGGCGCGTATTAGTGCTAGCGGCGACATGCGAACGCACATGCGCACACTGACGCTTGCGTCCTTACTCACAGTAGCAGCAGCAGTCGTGTGCTGCCTGGTGATGGTGTCGAAGTCGGTTGGTTGTGTTCTGCTGGTGCTGACAGAGCTGGTTTCGTCATTTTTCAACTTATTTCCCTAAAATACGTCTTTTCATGCTGTTCGATATTTGGAGATTTGGGAGATTCGGAAGTGTAGGAGTGCATGCGTCAGCTGCTCGTTGATGTGCATCGATAGTCGTCTCGATCGCAACGACGATGTCGACAATGACGACAGCAACAACGTCTGTCGCACTCGTGACGACTGCGTGGCTTGCAAACAGTCGCGACGACAGTAGCACGCGCCATGCAGATGTCGTGAACTCGTTCCTGCTCTACCACGCACACGCTGGCGTTGCCAAGATCTTTGTGTTCTTTGACGGCGATCGCGAGTCGCAGCTGCAGCTATCGGCACTGCATCCAGACGTGCAGGCGTTGCACGCCAGCGGACGGATCGAGCTGCGCTATCGTGACGATGCTCGTGCTATGTACGCAGACTGCACGAATTGGCCTCGACTGCGTGAGGTCGCAGAGAGCGACGTTGCAGCGCGGCAGATGCTCAACGCAGAGCTTGCGATGCAGCTCTGTCTCGAGCACAACCGCACATGTGCGCGTCCTTGTCATGATTCTGAAAGTGCGGTGGACGAGGCGGCGGAAGCCAGCAGCTCCAGCACCCACACGACAGATCACAAACCACACGTTACACAGATCGGTGAGCTGCGATGGCTGCTGCACCTCGACATCGACGAGCTCCTGTACCTCGAAGCGTTCGCGACAGCTGCGCCGACAGCCATCGCAGCTGCACTCGCAGCGTTCACAACGCATCTCGAGACGCAGCAGGTCGAGCAGCTCACGATCGCCAACTACGAGGCCGTGCCGACGACGCTGCTCGGCGGCAACTACTTTAGCTCGGCGACGCGCTTCCGGCGCCACTCTTGTCGCGTGCCACTCACTCGCAATGCCCAACAACGACTCGCGTTCTGGCGCGAGCGCTCACGCCACGGACACTTCTTCCTCTTCTACGACAACGGCAAGTCGATCGTGCGCGTGCGCGAACACGTCGCACCAGCGAGCGTCCACCACTGGCATCTAGTCGGTACAGACGGCACTCGACACGCACTCGCAGCAAGCGCGAGCAACTTCTTTGACCCGCGACGCAACGTCGCAGTGCTGTCCGACACGAACGACAGTACCAGAGCGACTATACTGCACTACCCTGTGTGCGGTCTCGAGTGGCTCTGCGACAAGTACGAACGGCTCGGACACTTTCCCGACGTCTGGGGCGGGCGTGCAAGCACCGAGCGGCCACTTGCGATCGCGCCGTGTTTCCACACCGAGGCACGCGACGCCGTCGTGCGTGTGGCTGCTGCACACGCAGATGCAGCGAGCGACGACGCTGTCGAGCTGTTGTATCGGTCGCACGTGCTGTTTGATCTCGACGACGACGATGCGAACAAGCGCGAGTGGCGCGAACAAGTCGCTGCTGGCGTGTGCGAAGCCATTGCGTTCCCGTCCGAGCTGCTCGCAACGCTGTTGCTTGGTGCCCATCACGAGCCACAGCTGCAGCCACAGACCGGTCCGAGTGAACGCAAGAGCGCTCCAGCTGCTGTCACTTCCAGCGCTACGCCACCGACTCTACCGGCCAACGCGTTCACGACCGAGAAGGCGTGGATGCTCGCAGCAATCTCGCGCGAGTACCTGTGAGACGTTGCTTGTGACAGCGCGATGGCATGACGATCTCCACATGTGAGGGCGAGTGAGCGTCTAATAGGCAGCAGACTGTTGGATCGCCATTGCGACGTGTAGACAGTGACACACACACACACACACAAAGCGGCGAGTGCAATCGCGCAACTTCCATTGCTCGCATAGCGTATGCACGTGCTCGGTCAGCCATGTCTGACCGTCCGACTCGACTCGGCTCGACCTGATTCGATCCGACCCGACGAGCAGCTTACAGGTCATTCGACAACCTCAAAGCCTAGTTCTTCGTCAATGGACGCAGCCCCTCGGAGCTGTTCGCAGCCGACGCCGCTGGGTTGTTGTAGTCCACGTCGTCCTGGAAGTCGGCGCGGCGCTTGCGGTTGCGCAGCACGTGGTTGCGCTGGATGTAATACTGGTCCGGCTCGTCCGGTTTCGTCTCGAGACTCCCGACGCCGTAGCCGCGCGAGCGGAAGAGCGTCTTGTTTGGGTAGTACGGCACGTGCGGCGCGACGTGGCTCGTGAACGGCGCGTCCGACGTCTCGGCGATCGGGACTTTTTCCCACGTCTCGGGCTGCAGATCCATACACACACACAAACAGTCAGTCAGTCTGTCTGTGCGCATAGACACTAGGCAGGTCCATCAGGCACACTACGTACGTTCTGGCCCGGGTCGGTCGGGAGCGCGTCGGTCGTGTGCTGGAGCCAGAGGTGCCACTGCGGCGGGATCTGCGTGCCCTCAAACTCGTTGAACGTGTCGACCTTGAACTCGGTCCAGCGGTGCTGCAAGTGGAGCTCGTCCGGGTCTTCGTAGTACTTGTTCCCAAACTCGTCCTGCCCGACCTCGCGGCCAAACTTGATGTCACCCGGGTTGTACAGCTTCCAGAGCGACAGCTTCCAGCCAAAGCGGCGGTACGCTTCGCTGTACTTTTCGTACAGCGAGTAGAACGACCGCGTCTGCTGCATCGTCAGCTGCGTGTGCGTTGCAGGCTGGAGCAGGCGGCCTCCTGCGAGCGCCGCTGTCGTTGCCGAGTGTCGTCCACGCGCGAGCATGGTCGTTGTTTGCGTGGCTGCTTGATGCACGAGAGGAGTCTGCTGCGTGCGTGCGCTGTTAGCTTCCTGCTTGCTGCTTGCTGCGAGAAACGAATGAAGGGCGAAAAGGGCCAAAAGAGCGGTGGAGAGCGCATTGCAACAACGCGAGTCGAGTTGTATACTCATATCAGCATCGATTGCGAGCCTCCATTTGGTGACTGAAATATGCAGTGACTGTCACTGCGTCGGGGATTGTTGCACCACCAAAATGAGTGACATGCCACACAGGCGATTTCGGTAGTCTGATGCTGTGGTTCTAACGTCATGGCGATCGGCTAGCAAGGTCCAGCGTCCGCATCAAGCAGCAGCAACAACACAAACAGCTACAACGCTCGCACAGCTGCAGGCAGAGCCACATATTAGACGTCACTATTCACATCAACGACAACACAAGTGCGAGTCGCTTGGCGACCCATCCTGACTCTGCACGCTCGACCCGCTCGCACTCCTAGGTCTACGCACCATTCCTCCCCATGTCAGTACCAGCCGACACCAACGTAGGTCGGCATAACGAGCGTCACACACTCAGATCTCAATCTCCTTGGCGCGGTCCGAGCCGTCGCCACCGACGATCTCGTTGATCTCGATCATCGAGCCGGCGCGCGGGTTCGCACTGTCGCTCGACGACGTTGAGCCGCGCTTGACGGATCCGAGACTCGCAGTCGAGACGCTCGAGAGGCGCTGGAACGCGAGCTCGCTCCCGGTCGACGGCCGGTACAACTGACTCGCGCTCGTCGCGATCGTCGGCGGCTTGACAAACGCGGCAGCAGGTGGTAGTGGCGGCGGTGGCGGTGGCGGGCGTCTCGCTGCTGGCACGGGTGGCTGAGCTGAGGCTGCTGCCAAAGCTGCTGTTGGTGTCGTAGGATCAGAAGTGAACGCCAGCGGCGTCGGTGCTGCTGCGACTGACGCCACCGACGTGTTCGACCGACTCGAGCTCTCGTCGTCCTCGGCGACGATCGACGGGTGCTTGACGCGGCCAAGGCCGTCGCCATGCGCGTAGTAGTCGCCGCACGTGCTGTCGTGGAGACTGTTGAGACTCGCGGTGCTGCTCGTCGTGTCGCGTGAGACTGCCGTGTTCCCCTCGGGCTTGGAGCGTACGTGCTGCACGGCTGCGTCGTCGCTCTCACAGTCGTCGATCACGCGGCCGCTCACGACGCGCGCGAGCGTATTTGTCTTGATGCTGTCAGTCACGGGGTGGAACGACGTTGTCGTTGTCGCTGCTGGGCGGAGCGCTGGCACTACGTTGCTAGTGCTACTGTCCAGACGGAACGTCGTGCTCACAGGTCCAGTCTGCGGGTGGGTCGACACGCGATGGTGCTGCTGTTGCGGCGGCGCCGTGCTGCTGTAGTAGCCGTCTGGACTCACTTCGCCTGCTGCCGTGAACACGCTCTCGCCACCGTTTTGGATGCTCGAGAACACCGAGAGGCGCTGCTCGCTCGGTCGCCGCATGTGGCTGCTGCTCGCACTCGCATCGAGTGGCGGTGGCCGCGGCAGCTCGATCGAGAACTGCGGCGTGCCAAGGTCGTTCTCATCGTTACGGCGTGTCGGTGCGCTAAGTCGTCGCCGCTTGCGCTGGCGGAAGAGCAGGACGACAACTGCGACGACGACGACTGCACCGACTGCGAGTGCGATCGAGAGGCCAGTAGTCGCGCCGCCGCCGCTGGTCGCAGGCGACCTGGTGTCGGCCGTTGACGACGTGCTCTTTTCGTCCGATGGCGCGACGGTCGCTACAGTCGCTGGAGCTACAGTGGGCGTCGGTGTAGCAGTGACTGTCACCTTTGCACTCGGCGCCGAGGTCGTCGCTGCCGGTTCTGGTGACGACGATGTCGGCGTGACCGAGTCGATGAGGTTCTTTATGAGATCATCTGCAGTCGGCGCTGCAGCACCCGACCCAGACGACGTCGACGCACTCATGGCGAGTGCGTGCGTGCGATCAGGCAGTACGAGCTAGCGCGTGGGGCAGCCGCGATCGGTCTGTATGAGACCGCGCTTTGCTTCGCTCGGTCGAGGTCGCGGTGATAGTGGCGCTGGCACTAGGAGCTCAGCTCTGACGATGCAAAGTGTTCATTCCCCCTCCCGCACCTACCCACTCACTCACTCGCTCACTCACAGTAGAGACGCTGCTGCTGCGACGGCCACATGGACGGCTCAAAGGCTATCACAGTGGGGACGGCGCTATTCGAAATGACTGAGTGCCGCACATCCGTCAGGTGAACCGGCTTCTTGCGTGTGCTCTCGAGAGCCAGCTGGTTTGGTATAACTTGACAGTATTTTGTCATTTTTTGCCACTCTCAAAAGCCGCTTTCGAATGCAGATCATCGATTGACAAGCTGAATGTCGACCATTTGTTGGCTGGAAGTGCCAGCTGACTCGCATGGCATGGCCTCACTCCGACGACGTTCTCACGCTGCGTGCGCTTCGTAGAGGCGCGTGCGTCGTCTGGTACAGCACATGAGTGCGTTCGCATTTGGTTCGACAATACTACAGATCAACCAAGTCGATAATGGCAATGGACAGGCGAGTATCCTGCCACACGCCATTTGCAGTGAGGAATCGCTCAACCCTGAGGTCGTTGGTATCTCAGCGACACGCCAGCGCAGCAATCGCATGCATGACTGAAAAGCGCTCGGTCGAAGCAGCTCGCTCGCCTTCTACAATCGCACCATGTTGTTACGCGCGAGCTTGTGATGCAAGCGAGCGTAGCAGCAATCACCATCCGACTCAAACGCACATCGATACAACTCTATTCGGACAATCGTCACACGATCACGACTACTTCGAGTCAAGGTGCTTCCATGAGCCGTGAAACGAGTGCCAGATCCACATCCCGTGCAAGTGGCGGTCCGTGAGACACAGTCCGTCCACTGGGATGTACTTGCTGCGGTCGATGTAGACGTCTCGGTAGCTGCGACCTTGCTGCTCGTGCAACAGCGCGACGTAGTCGGTCATGAGCCCCGAGCCCGAGATGTCCTGGATGAGCGTTGCTTCCATGTCGCGCAGGCCAAAGAAGTGCGCCATCGCAGCTCGCATGAGCCGCTTGATGTGCTTGTTACGCGGTGCTGCGGCTGCCATGGCCCAGTTCAGGATCTGGAACGGCCGGATCAAGCCGTAGTCGGGGCCGCCTGTTTGACGAAACACAGGCTTCTCCCAGTTCGCTGGTGGTGTTGCCTCTTTGCTAAACACGACGTCGCAGCCACTTGGGAACTGCAGCTCGGACGCTGCGATCGATGGCGTCGTGTCGGCGTCGACTGCCAGACCGCCGTACTTGTACAGCAGCGCAAACTTGAGAAAGTCAAAGCCCACGACGCGCGGTAGTGCGAGGCGGTAGGCGCGCAGCACGAACGGCTGAAAACCCGCGAGGATCTCTTCGGCGTCCGTGTGCACTGTCAGGTTGAACCCGCGCTCGGTGTACTTGACGTGCTCCTTTGGCGCCTTGCTCACGTCGCCGATCCACAGCAAGTGCACCTGTACTGGCGCGAGCGGATTGGTTTGCTGCTGTCTGATCTGCTGCACGAACTCGGGGGTCAAGAGCTCGTCGTCCACATCGTCAGTGTCGCTGGGTTTCTGTGCATCCGTCGCTGCAACGCCTTCACTAATGGCATTGGAGACGCTCGTGTTGCTTGAGTCATTTGCGCTACTGTTGCTGCTGCGGGCAAGCATTGCCGACGACGCGAGCTGCTCGCCGCGCTGGAAGTACGCCAAGTGGTCGAACATCGCCGAGGTCTCAACGCCGATCAATGCGACGTAGCTGATCGCGATGAGCACGGTTGCAACGACTGCAAGGACGCCGGTAGTGCGTCGACTGAGCATGGTAACGATGCGGCTCTTGAGTGCTCGGATGCTTGGGAGCGCTTCGTGGACTCTGTGACGTGATTGCAGCGACGATGAATGCAGAATGGTTGGAGATCTCGACGATAGCGGTCATCGCATCCCACGGTCGATTCGATCCGACGCATGGCCGTGACCATTGCTGCACATGAGTGCTGTCCATGTGCGCTCTCATGAGCGTTGGACTCGGTGTACACTGCAGTATTCGAGGAGCGATCGCCACGGTCCTGACACTTCGATTCGTACTCATCGAGCAGATGGTCGACACTGCCATGTTGCAGTCACCTTCAATCCCAAAATTGTGCTTGAAACCCAAAATCGGCATTTGCAAATGCAATGTCAAAATGCAGGAAACATGGACATTCTGTACACTTTGTTTGTATGCTCCTAAGAATATTGCTCGAGAGAATAGACGAAATACAGGAAACCGATCCAAATCGATAACCTGCAATCGATGCATCTTGCAGGTTCCATGTGCACGCGCGTCTTCCTACCATCGACAGGTCAACGCGAGTGTCCTCGCACCATTGCCAAGTTGACGCGGACAAGACTGAGTGTGCCAGTTCAAGTACATTGTGTATTTATCGTGCGGAATATCGTCGCATACCAGCACACACTGAGTGTACAACACGATACTAAGCTGCGATCCGAAAGTCATCGATCGACCCACGCCAGAGTCTGCCCGATCAACGCTGCGGGTTGTTGCTGAACGTCTGCGCGTCCTCGGTGCTGCCATAGCGCACGGGGCGGTAGACGTTCAGGCGCTCGCGACGCGCGCGCACACGCGCTCGGTACGCAACGGCAACGGCACCGACGACCGCGAGCAGCGCGACGACAGCGGCTACGATCTTGCCGCTCGACCAGAACGACTTGCCGCTCGCAGTCGACGTCGCTTTCGGTGGCATGAACTTCTCGCTCTGAGCGTCGATGCGGCGGCACGAGTCGGACTCGAGCCGGATGCCTTTGCGGCACTTGCACGTCGCACCCGGACCCTGTGCGCACGTGCCGTAGCCGCTGCAAAAGTGCGTGAGGTTGCGCTCGCGCACGCCCTTCTGCTGCGGGTAGACGTAGAGCCCAGCCGACTTCCAGCAGTAGTCAACCGACGGTTCGTCATACGACGAGTCGACACCCGCCGACGCATCATCGCGTTCGCGCTCGTCGCGCTGCTCGGCGCACGATGGACCCTTGTACGGCGTGCGCACGGGCGGGAACGTCACGGCGTTGTAGTACGCCTCGGGGTCGGTCAAGCAGCCGTCGTCGCTGCCGTTTGCGGCGCAGTTGTACTTGGGGATCTCGCCGACGCCTGAGCACTTGGTCGCGTTCAGCTCCTTGTACAGCTCCGTGATGTGCGCGTCCATCCAGTGGCTCCGGTCGAGCACAGCGCGCTCGAGTTCCGTGACGCGCTCAGCGTACGTGCCGTTGCAGTCCGTCGCGCTCACGGACGCACACTGCTCAGCGTCGCTCTGCCAGCTGCTCTTGCACTTGCGCAGCTGACGGATCACTGGCGCCGCGCTCGCGTCGAGGAACGCCGTGATCGACGCGTCGCTCCAGACGCCGGCGCGCAGCGACTTCCAGCGCTGGATCACGAGCGACGTGAGCTTGTAGTTGCACATGAGGCGCTTCCAGTACGTGTACTGCGGGAAGATCCACGTCGCAAAGTGGCGTCGTGCGCCGCTGCCGTAGCCGAGGTTCAGGTCCCAGACCGGCCCGGCGTTGATCGTCTGACCGCGGTCTTTGAAGAAGAACGTGCTGCGGCGATACGCGTCCGTGTTGAGCGACATCTCAGTGTGGAGCAGGTAGTCGGCAAAGCTACCGAGGTCGAGATGCGTCTCGAGCGAGTCGGGGTTCGTCATGTTGTTCCAGAGGTTGCGGTAGAGCTGCGGCAAAAAGCCCGTTGTCGTGTTGACAAAGTAGTCGCGCATGCGCTGCGAGAGGTCGTCGCCGTCCGGGTACGCGAGCAGCGGCCGCTCGCCCATGCCAAACTCGTTCTGGTACTGGTCGACAACGACGTTTGGCGAGTACGCGCCGTAGCTCAGCGGGTCGTTCTGCCATGCCCAGCCGCCCGAGAGGTCGAACGGCCGCTTGCACGTCGCGTCGAGCTTGGCGATGTTGACGCGGTTCGGACCGTACGAGAGCTTCTCGAGCAGGAGGAAGATGCCGGCGTACCGCGCCTTGGGCTGCTCGGGGCTCGCACGCTGGAACATCGCGACGTGCTTGGTGCGCGGACTGTAGCGGCCCGTGGCGCGGAAGAGCCAATGCGCCATGTGGTTGCGCAGCAGCGTGCAGTCGATGTACGGCCCATTGAGGATGAAGCCCTTGTCTGCCGGCAGACCGACAAAGCCAGTGTTGTTGCGGAACTTGACGCCCATCTGGTGCTTCGGGAAGAAGAGACTCGTTTGGCCGCGGTAGTTTGCTTCGACGTCGTCGTACACAGCCGTTGGCTTTGCACCAAAGCAGTTGAGCGACCCGTTATCATTGTCGACGACTTCGATGCGCGTCACGACCTTGTCCTTGAGGCAATCAGGCGCCGGGTACCGCAGCTGGTTGCACGTCGGATCGGGGAACGCGCGGTCCACAGCCGAAACGATGACGACCGGGAACTCAAAGCAGTCTGTACGATGTAGTCACCACACATGCAGATGAAGCGGGCAGATTACCATAGGCACGCACGACATGAGCATTTGAGGCGACGCATTCCAGTCTCGCATTCCAGTCACACATTGCGTTCGAGCACACATACTCTTACACGCACACATGCATGCACACGTACGTTGCTGCGTGTTCTGCGAGACGAAGTCGGTGGCATCGCACACAGCGACCAGCGCAGCGAGCGCGAGGAGTGCGGAGATGCCGAAGCGGCGCGGCATTTTGCGAGAGTGCGATCGACTGGAGGCTGGAGCAGTCGCTGGCTGGAGATCGTCTGGTCGGTCGCGGTCGCAATGTGCAATGAGAGCGCACGCGTTGATCGCGATCGGTCTCTCGCCGCCTCTCACTGCTCCCCGCGCCTGTTCGTCGCACGTGTGGCTAGACAGCACGAAAACTCGATACGCCAATCGTATCGGATAGCTACTCTGCGATTGGCTACAATCTTACGATATCTTGAGTCGTTTCTAAGCTGCTGATTGGCTGATTTGGTATCCGTTTTATCAACGGCTGTTTGAGGCGACTGTTGCATGCATGAAGTTGCAAGATCGCAATTACACATCGGGAGCTGCTGCTCCGAGGAATGAGCTTCATCGAAGCACTTGATCAGATCTCTATGGTTCAATAGAGAGCAAGTATGTGCACGCTGCGATGCACGTGCGCGCTGTGAATGTAGTCCTGCAGATCACGACCACTACTTGCTCGCTTGCGAAACAAGCGAACGCAAGCGTTTGTTTTGCTGCTGCACACAAGACTCACGACCCGTAGCTTGACGTACGCGCATCTGCAAACGTGTGTCGCTCAGTCAGGCTTCGTTCCACGGACGAGCGAGTGTAGAGCTGCACTGCTGCGGCGACTGCGCAAAGCAGCGCGATGATGCATCCATACGTGATAACTCTCGAAGCAATGGACGACGACGATGACGACGACTCTGTGCGCGACGAGTGGTTCGACATCACAGCTGAATCAACGGGATGTGCTGCTGGCGGCGGCACTGGCGCCGCGTCTGCGCATGCTGGCGGTTGCTTCTTGTGCACGCACTTGCACGTGGCACCAGGACCGGGCTCGCAGTACCCATGACCCGAGCAGAACGGCGTCAGTGTGCTCTGTGCGACTGGCACACCAGCCGACAGCCAGCAGTAGTCGATCGACACAGTGTCATTCATCTGGACGCGATTGCCATTGTCTTCTCCATTGCCATCACCGACAGGATGTGCGCACGACATGGTTGCTGACGGTTTGCGCACACTCGGGAACGGCACAGCGGCAATGTACTTCTCCGGGTGCGTCAGACATCCGCTGTCGCTGCCGTTTGCCGCGCAGTTGAACTGCGGCAGCGTGCCGACTGGGACACACGCGCTGCCGTTCAGCGCCATGTAGAACGCACCGACGCGCTCGTCCATCCACTTGGCGCGCGCTGCAACAGTTTCGAACAGCGCTCGCACTGTCTCGTCGAACGAGCTCCCGTCGTCTGCACGCACGTTTGCGCAGTAGAGTTCGGCGCTCGTCCAGTTGCTCTTGCACTTGGTCAGCTGTCGATCGATCGGCGCCGAGCTGTTGCCGAGAAAGTAAGCGATCGACTCGTCACTCCAGGTACTTGCGCGTAACGCACGCCAGCGCTGCGGGACGAGCGACGCAAACTTGTAGTTGCACAGGAGGCGCTTCCAGAACGTGTGCGGCT
>JAASGP010000246.1:0-26760 GCA_023334275.1 Globisporangium carolinianum | reverse complement strand
TCACATTTCTTGCATAGTGTGGCCTACGTTATTTGTTTCGCACCACATGATGGACTCGAATTGTGCGAGCCAACCAATTTGCTCCGTTTGGCGCTGTGAGTCGAAAGCGCATCGCCAACGTTTTCAGCAGCTCAGTTGGCCGTCAGGAGAGTCGAGCGCGAGTAGCAGAGTCGCACACAGCAGCAGCACCTGTCCGCAGCCCGCATCGTCTTCGCCGCAAGCACCGAGTCTCTAGTACCAGCCCGCGTATAGCAGCGAGCGCCTTCAATTCGTCTTCCACTCGCACCACTCTCCAGAGCGCCGCGACACACTCGTCACCATGCGTATCAACACGTGCTACTTCTGCTCGAGCCCGGTGTACCCGGGCCACGGCATGACGTTCGTGCGCAATGACAGCAAGATCTTCCGCTTCTGCCGCTCCAAGTGCCACAAGAACTTCAACCGCAAGCGCAACCCGCGCAAGGTGAAGTGGACCAAGTCGTTCCGCAAGGCTGCCGGAAAGGAGATGGCGCTCGACACGACGTTCGACTTTGAGAAGGTGCGCAACCGCGCAGTGAAGTACGACCGCGAGCTGATGGGCGCGACGATCCACGCGATGGAGCGCGTGCAGCAGATCAAGGAGAAGCGCGAGGAGCGCTTCTACAAGAACCGCATGAAGGCGAGCAAGGGCTTTGCGAAGGAGCGCGACCTGCGCGAGCTCGAGCAGAACATCGAGCTCATCGAGCCGGCGACCGTATCGGAGGCGTTCAAGGCGCAGCTCAACGCTGCGACGTCGCAGCAGAAGGACGCCACGAAGGAGAATGGCGCGTCGTCCATGGTGTTAGATCAGTAAGTTAAATCAAGACGCTGTGCACCGCCACGCCGCTGAGCATGTGCGCCTCGTGTGCATGTGCGTGTCGCACGAGTGTGAGCGTGCAGCGTTCAGTGCTTTTGGCGGGCGGTATGCACGTGCGTCGATAGATATGCATCAGCAGCAGTATACACTCCCTCGTACTTTTCGTCGGTGTTTGTTTTGTGCTCGCGTCGTCATGGTTGCATGCACCGATGTCGTCAGTATGTTGGCCAGTCTCGATATAAGCACGCGTGGTCGCATACTGCGGGAGCAACAGCTCGGCTCTTGCTTGCTCGTCCGTTAACGCGCCGCACATGGTCACAACGATGGTGTTATAGACAGCCAACGAACGCACATACAGTTGCTTCTGATCCATTTCGCTCGCTTGGACGAGCAACATCCATTCGTCGTCGGACGCAATCGCATAAAAAAGGAGTCGATGAGCGTGTGCGGCGAGAGGTTCGAGACTCGACAGAATTGTGGCGCGTTCGGTAATGTGGAAACACGTGGCTTGCGATGTCCCTGCTGAAAGCGATCGCGTGCCTGCGAGACTGCATGCAAGGCTACTGACCCGCGTAAAGCGGCATGCGTTGTTATTCGCACTGAGCAATGCGCGAAACAGGGTTTGATGGCTGCAGCAGCTCCCTCGTTTCACTGACACGATATCAAGTGCGAGAGAAAGTGGACCCCCGGATTGCAGGTTTCGATTTGGCTGGTGCCAGCGCTTGCCGACTCCAGCCCCCTTCTCGACGAGCTATTTGTCAAGAAACTGCACAGGAGCCGCACGTACGTACGTTCGCCCGCGACCGCATCTCCGCGCCAGGCAGCAGCAACAGCAGCAGGCATGTCGGACAAGCTCACGCGTATCGCGATCGTCAGCACGGACAAGTGCAAGCCCAAGAAGTGTCGCCAGGAATGCCGCAAGTCGTGTCCAGTCGTGCGCATGGGTGCGTAGATCTAATGGTTTGTGAGGCTCGCAGCGATAACAGCAATAGCTGCGTATGCACGCAGTTGTTGCTGCTGCTCAAGCGGACTCGCTGCACTAGGCAACACACCGACTTGCATGCTCACACCTGTCGCTCTTTCTCTCTTGTGCACGCACACTCCCAGGCAAGCTCTGCATTGAGGTGACGCCGAAGAGCAAGGTCGCGTTCATCTCCGAGTCGCTCTGCATCGGTTGCGGCATCTGCGTGAAGAAGTGCCCGTTCGAGGCGATCAACATCATCAACCTGCCAAAGGACCTCGAGAGCAACACGACGCACCGCTATGGCGCCAACACGTTCAAGCTCCACCGGTGCGTATCCGACGTCCCACGTTTCGTCGTTCATTACGGCTCTAGCGCATCGCTAGTCTGCTCGACGTCCGTATGCGTACTGTATCGTTGCCCAACTGCTGACGCTTAGTGTCTTCATGTCTGCAGTCTCCCAATGCCGCGTCCGGGCCAAGTGCTCGGTCTCGTTGGCTCGAACGGTACCGGCAAGTCGACTGCGCTGCGCGTGCTCGCGGGCAAGCTCAAGCCGAACCTCGGCAAGTACGACAACCCGCCCGAGTGGCAGGAGATTCTCACGCACTTTCGCGGCTCGGAGCTCCAGAACTACTTCACGCGCATCCTCGAGGACAACCTGAAGGCGATCACGAAGCCGCAGTACGTCGACAAGATCCCGAAAGCCGTGAAGGGCACGGTCCGCGGCATCCTCGCGTCCAAGTGCGAGAAGCCCGACATGCTCGACCACTACCTCAAAGAGCTCGACCTCGCGCACGTGCAGGAGCGCGACATTGAGAACCTCTCGGGTGGCGAGCTCCAGCGCTTTGCGATCGGCGTCGTCGCGGTCCAGAAGGCCGACATCTACATGTTTGACGAGCCGTCGTCGTACTTGGATGTGCGCCAGCGCCTGAAGGCCGCGCTCGTGATCCGCTCGATGGTCGACAGCCAGGGCCGGTCGTACGTGATCTGCGTCGAGCACGACTTGAGCGTGCTCGACTACCTCTCGGACTACATCTGCGTGCTCTACGGCACGCCAAGCGCCTACGGCGTCGTGACGATGCCGTTCAGCGTGCGCGAAGGCATCAACATCTTCCTCGCGGGCTTCGTGCCGACCGAGAACCTGCGCTTCCGGCAGGAGGAGCTCACGTTCAAGGTCGCGCAAACGGCCGAGGAGCTCTCGAGCCACGACGGCGACTCGAAGAACGTGTTTACGTACCCGAACATGACGAAGACGATGGTGTCGAAGAAGAAGGAGACGGCGTTCGTGCTCCACGTCGAGACCGGCGACTTTACGAACTCGGAGATCATCTGCATGCTCGGCGAGAACGGCACGGGCAAGACGACGTTCATCCGCATGCTTGCGGGTCTGCTCAAGTCGGACGAGATGGAGAAAGCCGAGGCGTCGGGCGACGCAGACGCGCTCGACGCCTGCGCGCTGCGCTACGACTCGTCGACGATCAGCTACAAGCCGCAGAAGATTGCGCCCAAGTTCCAGGGCACCGTGCGCGAGCTGCTGCACCGCCGCATCCGCGAGTCGATCGTGCACCCGCAGTTTGCGACCGACGTGACGAAGCCGCTGAACATTGACGACATCATCGACCAGGCCGTGCCGTTCCTCTCGGGCGGCGAGCTCCAGCGCGTCGCGATCGTGCTCTGTCTCGGCAAGCCAGCCGACATCTACCTGATCGACGAGCCGTCCGCGTACCTCGACTCGGAGCAGCGTATCCTCGCGGCGAAGGTCATCAAGCGCTTCATCTTGCACTCGAAGAAGACCGCGTTCGTCGTTGAGCACGACTTTATCATGGCGACGTACCTCGCGGACCGCGTTGTCGTCTACGACGGCCGGCCCGGTGTCGAGTGTACGGCGCGGTCGCCGCAGAGCCTGCTCTCGGGCATGAACTCGTTCCTGAAGCAGCTCGAGATCACGTTCCGGCGAGACCCGACGAACTTCCGGCCGCGCATCAACAAGTTCGACTCGGTCAAGGACGTCGAGCAGAAGTCGACGGGGAACTACTTCTTCATGGACGACTAAGTAGACGGTGTAGGGTCACAGAGTTAGAGCGAGCGAGTGCGAGTGGATGGCCTGCAGCGCATAGGAGTGGCCGAGAGGCTGCAGTGTCGACGCGCTCTACGGCAGCGAAGAGGACGATGAGGTTGATCATGGGTTGGGTTGCTTAGCAGCGCACGCGTGCAGAGGCGATGGCCAGTGCTGCGGGCGTGTAGCTCACGAATACACGAGTGCTGAACAGCAGTTTGGTCAACGCACGCTTGGTCGGTTCGTCTGATCGCGGAATGCTGGCAGCTAACGCGCTGAAGCACGTCACGATGTGCGTGCGAGCTCCTGGATTCGCGGGAGGCGGATGCATGCGCGAGTGAGGATATCAGACTAGCAATCGCTCAGCAGCGAGCGCACGCACGCACGCACCTTGCTGATGCGCGCAAAGTCGTCGAGCAGCGCTGCGAGTTGCTCGGGTGTCAGCTCGAGCATCACCTGCTCGCAAACATCGCACCATTGACATGGTGAGATCTCTTGCTACGACCTGCTCGCACCAACCAGCACCCGATCAATGGTCGCATCCTGATTGACCAGCATTGCAGTCGCTCTCGCACCTGGCGCTCGCTACTGTGGTTCGCACTCTCGTCCGTGGACTGGAGATGAAGCTTCAGCGCAACTGACGGCGTGCGCACGCCGCCTCCGCATAGCGCATTGCTCGCGAGGTTGACGCGCACCGAGTAGTCGTACTCGACGAGCATCTCGCGCCGCGGCTGCATCGCGTCGTCGAGAGGAAGCGAGATGCTTGATTCACCTGATGCGTGATGCAGATGGTAATTTTGATCGCTCACACGATGCATGCATGCTGTATGGCGAGTACATTCGTTCTCGGAAGCCTATTTTGGAGGATATGTGTGGCCCACGCGCTGCTTGCAGTGGTCCACACAGAGCGCTCTATTCAAAGGCTTAGGGGAGCCACAGGAGTCTGCTCACATCAAAGGGGGCGACTGCAAGTCTGCACCAAGACCAGCGGAACCACCGACGACGACGACGAGCGAACAAGAGCGCGCAGCATGTGGAAACAATCCGCCGAGGTCGTGGGCAAGGCCATCCGCTCTGTGGGCCAGTCGCTCGACCGCGTCGGCGTCTCGCTCGAAGGCGCGCTCACCTACACGGAGCACTGTACGTCGTGCTGTGATTTACCCGATCGCGAGCATCGCAGCCCTGGACAGCGACTTGTGTCTGTGTGCGTGTGTGTGTGCTTGTGAGCGGGCGATCAGAGCGCTCACACTCCTGTCTGTCTCTTTCTCTATGCGATTTACATGCGTTCGTGCTCGTTCATTCGACGTCACGACCGCAGTGAACCCGTCGACGCGCGCGGTCGCAAATGTCGGTCGCCGCCCGACGTTCGCAGCTGGTTCGTTCGTCGCTCCGAACGCGTCCGTGATCGGCGACGTGAAGGTCGGCAAGGGTAGCTCGATCTGGTACGGCGCTACTGTCCGAGGTACGTCTTGTCGCCCTAGCGCAGTGTGGTGATGGCGACTGGCAACACATCGTCCCTGACGCTCTCTCGACGTGCTTGCGTCACACAACCAACAGGTGACGTGAACCACATCACGATCGGCGAGAACACAAACATCCAGGACCAGGCGGTCGTGCACGTCGCAAAGATCCACAAGGACATCCCGACGTCGATCGGCAGTAACGTGACGATCGGTCCGTCGGCGATCATCCACGCGTGCACGATCAAGGACCACGTGATCATTGGCACGGGCGCGCAGGTGCTCGACGGCGCTGTCGTGGGCGAGAAGTCGATCGTCACGGCGGGCTCGATCGTGACGTACGGCAAGCAGATTCCGTCGGGACAGCTCTGGTCGGGCGTGCCAGCGCGCTACCTGCGCGACCTCTCGGCCGAAGAAGTCGAGTTCATGGCGCAGTGCGCGCTCGAGTACGCCGAGCTCTCGCAGGTGCACGCCGAGGAGAATGCCAAGTCGTTTGAGCAGATCGAGGCGGACAAGGAGCGCTACAAGATCCTGCGCGACGTCGGCGAGACGGGGCTGCCGCAGGAGGACAAGCAGCCCAAGGACACGGGCTTGTTCTTCAGATATTAGATGGTGTTAATGCGCGGCTCGCTCCGAGACGCATGCAAGCGATGCTGACTCGAACCTCTACGCTGCGCACAAAGAGCAGCAGCAGCAGCAGCAGGAGTGAGTGAGTGACCGACCGGTCGATTCGCCGTGCGCAGACGCCGCTCATGGGTGTCGGCGCGCGACGCGTAAGTAGCCGATCAACATGGGGGACGACGACACGTGCGCACTGCCGCCTCGCTGCTGTCCGTTTTCTGTTCGTCTGCTTGCCCATATCTGTCCGTCCATCTGTCCATTTGTATGACTACCCGTTAGACGTCTACGTATTAAGGTCCAAGTATGTCCACCTGTATACTCGTAAGTCCGATTGTGTCCATCTGTCTGTTGGTGTCCAGGTGCGTCCCTCAGTCGTCTCAGCTCTCATGCTCCTCCTGCAAGCTCACTGCGCACACACACACACACACACATATTCGATCCCACGCAGCAGCACGTGAGTGACTCGCCACGCACAGACCAACCCACGCAGCAACAGCAGCGATGCACGAAACAAACACGCACGCGAGAGCTTGATGAGGCGCAGAAAGAATGCACGTGCGAGCGGGTTCTGGAGCCCACCAAGCGTTGCAAAGCCCTCGCGGTTTGCTGCAAACTGTCCATACACACAGCGACACGCACACACATAGCGACTGTGAGTCGCTCGATCGGCTGCAGCCAGCCACCGTAAGCCAGAGCCATCTCTCACAAACGCACGCACCTGCTGCATGCTCGCAATCAGCACCGGGTTCGCCAGCGCCTGCACAAAGAACGCGTCCTGCTGCATTGCCGCCATCAGTCGCTCGTCCAGCTCCACGTCGCGCAGCATCTCGAGCAGCTCCGTCTCGACGTCGGCTGCGTCCGTTTGCGCTGCTGCTGCTGCTGCTGCTGCTGCTGCCGCTTGCTGCTCGTCCATTGCCTGCTGCGTCTCGAGCTGCGCGACAAAGACCTCGAGCACGGTCACAAACTCCGGGTCCTCGGCGTGGAACACGAGCAGCTCCGGTTCATCGCCAATCTCGTCCAGCGTCGCGCGGTGCGCACTCCACTCGTCGCTGCTCGCAGCCGCCGCTTTCCAGCGCTCGCTGCCACTTGCGACCAAACGCTGCACGCGCTCCTCGAGCGACAGTGAGGGCATCTGTGGCACTGCACTTGCGACGGGCGTCTGCGCTCGTTTCTCCGTGAGCACCGCGACGAGACGCTCGTAGAACGCCCGCAGCACCGGGTCTGCGAGCTGCGCAGTGAGCACGTGCGGGTCCAAACTCATGTCACGCAACGCCGCGACGACGCGCTCGCTCTGCTGCAGCTGCGCGCAGATCGTCGCGTCCGAGAGCAGCGCGTCGACCGTGTCGGCCCGCAGACCGCCACTGCTGCTGCCATCAAGCGCGAGACAGAGGTCGCGCACATCCTGCGCCAGCTGCTCGAGCGCCGCAAGCTCTTGGCGCCGCGCGCGCCGCTTCAGCGCGATTTTCGCACGCAACTCGCTCTCCCGCGACGCATACTTGCTCAGAATCGCCTCGACCTTTGCTACGTGGTCAGCGCCGTAGAGCTCCAGGAGCTCGCTCTTGAGGCTTGTGCGCGTCTTCTGCGTCGCGATAAACACGCGGCGGTGCGCGACCATGCGCGCAAGCGACTGGATCACGACGGCCGCCTCGATCTGCCGCATCTCAAGCAGCAGGTCGAGACGCTCGACCGTCTCGGCCGACCGAAACCGCACAACCGCGTTCGACGCGACCAAGACTGCTGCTGGCGCCGTCACCGAGCGGTCCAGTGACGTGTCGCTCGTTGTCAGTAGCTCCTGGACCGACAGCGCAATGTCGTCGTCGTACACGATCGCGTCGCGCACGGACGTCAAGTGGCGCGCGAGCAAGCATCGATACCGGTCCACAAAGACGCTAGTGGGCATCTCAACCGCAAAGTACGACGCTGTCGGCGTCTCCCCACGGGTCGCACAGCCGAGCGCGAGTTGCGGCAGCACACGGTGCGAACGGAGTTGTGCCTCGACGATCGCTGCGTCGACCATGGCAGGGCGGCCAGTGCTGTTTGGGCGGATGCAGTGCATGTACAGCGGCGCCGAGCCAGCAGCACTCGCGTGCGCAGTCAGCGCCTGGATCTGGGCTCGAAACTGCGTCACGAGGCTCCCGGCGCCACCTGCACGAGGTTTGCGCTGACCTGACGGCGCATTCGCAGCAACAGCCTTTGCAGCCGCGACCATCGCTCGCAAGTGCACGCTCGACGTTGCGGCGAGGCCGTCGAGCAGACTCGCGTGCTCCGAGTTTTTGTTCACAAAGTCCGTCGCGTCGTACGTGACCGGCTCGCGCGCATGCGGCACGGTGAACGGCAGCGCGTGCTGGCTCCAGCGCGCACTTGCTGTCCCTGCGCGCGGCGCCACGAGCAGTCGCGCGGCGTTGCGCTCGTACAGGTTGCGCACGAGCAGTTCGTTCTTCTTGCGCTCCTGCTGCGCGCTCTCGTTCTCACCCTGATGCAGCACCGTGAGCTCCTCGAGGCTAGCAAAGACGCCGAGCGGGTGCTCGAACAAAAACAGCACGTCGTCGTTGACAAATGACGATGCAGCAGCTGTACGCGTGCACTCGTAGCGACGCGCAACGACCTGCTGCTCGACTGCAAAGAGCTTTTCGGACAAGTAGTTAATGCAGAGCTGCTCGAGCGAGTTGCGCTGCAGGTTCTCGAAACCAAAGACGTCGACGAGCTGGAGTGCGCGCAACGACGCGCTCGCGTCCAACGCAACATCGTCATCGACGCGCGTCGCGTCGTTCATCTGCGCGACGAGGTAGCTGAACGCGACGTCGTAGAGCAGCCGTGCGAGCGTGTCGCGCCGGTGCGCCACCTGACCTTTCTCGAGCACGACGTCGAACGCCTCGCCAGTTGACGCCAACGCGATGTGCTTCGTGAATAGCAGGCTCTCGAGGCGCGCGACCGAGTCGAGACCTAGCAGCTCGACGACGTTGCACACAGCCGACTGATCGGGCGGTGACACCATCGCGAGCGTCTTCGCTGCAGCGCCCCACTCAAAGTCAATGTTCCCGAGCCAGAGGATCGCACTGAGCACCTGGAAGAGCGTGCGTTGCGCCTCGGCGTCGAGGTCCATGCTGCTGAGCGCGTCCAGGACGTGCTGCCACCGCTCAACGTCCTTCTTCCACGTCTCGTCCTCGGTCCACGCACCGCCGTGCAGCTTGTGCTTGCGCTTGCCGAGGAACGCAAACGTCTCGGCCGTCGCGCCATCGAGACGCAGGTCTTTCGCGAGCAGCCGCATGAACGGCACGGCGTTCACGCCAGCGACGAGTGCGTAGAACACGTGGAAGTTCGCGTCGAGCGGCGCTGCAGGATCCGTAGACGCAGCGCTGGTGCGCGCGCTCGTGACGCGCGATTTCTCGAGCAGGAACGGATCGAGTCGGCAGCCCACGACCTGGTACTCGGACGGATGTCGCGCGAACGCAAAAAACAGCGTCGTGGCCTTCCCAAAGCGCGACGAGTTCGCGTTCATCGCCGTTGTCGCGTTGCCGAATGCCTCGAGCAGTATGTTTGCATCGAGCACGGTGCTGAGCTTGCGCGCAGCGTGCGGATTCTTGAAGTACATGCGCAGCTGCTCCTCGTCCTCGAGGCTCTCGAGCTTGTCGTAGAAGCCAAAGAAGAGACCGTCGACGTGGACCTGCGGGATGCGCTTGCTCCGACTCACACTTGTCATCTCGGTCCATCGCTCGGGGTACAGGTCCAGCAGCACGATCTCGTACTGCTCGACGCCCTTCGCCTCCAGCAACGCCATCGTTCGCGTCTCCTCTGTGCGCATCTGCGTCGTGCTCTTCGTCGAGCTCGTAAATAGCTTCACGCGCGGACGACTGCCGTGCGCGACGAGCGACGTCGGCCGCGCTGACAGCACAAAGTACTTGAGCAGCTCCTTTGCGAGCTCGGTCTTGCCGCTCCCGCTCTCGCCGCTCAGCATGATCGTCTGCGACGGAAGTGATGATGTCTTGTCGTCGCGGACGCCGCTGCTATGTGCGTAGAACAGCTTCAGCAGCGCGTGCTTGGCCATCGCGAACGGATGCGGTGCGAGCTGCGTCATGGCACTCGGTGTCATTGCGTACGTGAGCACGACCTGCTCGTCGTAGATCGACGTGAACTTGGACGTCTGCAGGATGCGGTGCGGGTTGAACAGCACCATCGTATGGTCGCTGATCGTCGTGTAGATCCGGTCCCGTGCGAACCGCTCGCAGAGCCGCTCGACGACGTGTGGCAGGTCTGGAGGTCCGTCGCGTGCGTCGTCGTCGTCGTAGTCATCGAGCAAGTCGTCGCCGTCGCTCCGGGTCCAGCTCCAGGGCTTCCGCGTGCGCACGTCGTCTTCGAGGTACAAATGTGCATACTTGACGAGCGTCGCGCTGCGTGGCGTGAGCGGCAGAGCGCCGCCACTCGACGTGCGACTGCCTGTCGGCCCCCGCGGCGACGCGTCCCCGGACGTCGCGATCGAGAGCTGCTCGAACGTGGAGTAGTAGCCGTAAATCGTCGGGCAACGCAGACGTGGCGACGCAGGCGGCAGAACTATAGACGTCGAGGCTTCGCGCGTCGTCGGATCTGCAGACCCCAACACAGCCGCGTCGCTTGCTGCTTGCTGCGCGTCCTGGATCTGCCGCAGCTTTAGCTGGTTCTCTGCAACCTCTTCGAACGCGTAGCGCAGCTGGAACGCGTCAGCGAGGATCGAGCTGCTCTCGACGAGCGATGCGCCTGCTTTTTCTTGCGCCAAGCTGATGCTCTGCACGAGCTCCTGGTACTGCGCGCACGTCCACTGCGCTGGCTCGCCCCACGTTGCTCGGATCGTCTCAACGAGCCGCTGCAGCAGCGCGAGCTCATGCAGAATCATGAACGACGCGCGCAGGTCAGCGATCGACGCGGCTTTCGCGTCGTCTGTGAGCATCGTCGCGACGAGCGCCGGGAACGTGCTGATGCGCGATGCGAGGATCGTCGCGTCGCGACCGTGGCGAATCGCAGTTGCACGCGTGCGATGAAGCCGCAGACTCGCTTCGTGCATTGCTTGCTGCTTCAAAAGCAGCGTGTTCTGTCAACCAACGACCCATGCAGTGCATTAGGGTCATGGTCAGTGGCAGCTCAGTCTACTCACAAGCGCAGCATACGCCGTCGTTGCGGCTTCAAGCAAAGCGACTCACCCTGCACACACCACGCACGGCGTCGATCCACTCCTGTCGGTCGGCCGTGCTTGCAGCTGGCACGTATTCGGACGACACGCACAAGTGATCGATCAGTGATGTGTCTGCTTGACTGACAAAGAGAGCGAGAGAGAGCAAAGTGCACTGCTGCAAGCGTGTACAGACAGACGCACCTTTGACGTCCAGCTTGTACGTCTTGCCGTCAGCGTCCGGGAGCTTCTGGATGCGGAACCACTGATCCGAGTGCGGCGCTGGTGTGACGACGTCGGTTGCTGCGAGCTCGAGCACGCCCTTGAGCGACGACGGCAGCATCGCGGGTTTGCCCTTCTTCTCGCCCCGCTTGGCGCGGAAGTAGCAGAGCGTGTGCTGCCGCAGCACAAAGTAGCGCTCTTTTTGCGTGCGTAGCACGTGGCCTTTCTTGACGAGGAAACCCTCTTTGACGACCTTGCCGTCTGCAGCTACCGTCGCGGCGGCTGCGTCTTTGGCCTGCGCCTTCGAGGAGCGCCAGCGCATTGCGTCGACTGGATCGCGCGCGAGTGCAGTCTGCAAGAGCGCCTCCTCTGGCGAAGCGAACGGAGACGCTGCGAAGCCGCGCGCTGCGCCATCGTTGCGATGCATCGTGCTCGAGCTGCTGCTGCTTCGCTTGGCAGGCTGCTCAGAAAAGTCCGCGCTTCAAAATGCAATTTGCTGCGAGTTGCAGTCGTACAGTGACGTCTTTTCCGAATACGACGTGACGTGGTCAACGCGATTCAATCTTTCTGGTTTCATGACAAAGTAGACATGGTCTTCTAGTTTAATGCAGTACTAGTATTGAAGCTCAGATGCGAATCTGCCGTTGAACAAATCGATGGCAGAGTGCGTCACTCGGCAGCAACCAGCTGACACGCTCACCGACCACCAGCCCCGCAGATACGAACGCACACTCTCTAGCTCTCGCCACACTTGCTGCTCGCGACACCATGGACTCGACGCTGCCGGCCGTGATGGCGTCGACCGACCCGAGCACGGCGTCTGTCGTGGATGCGCATCACGGAGAGCAGTCGCTCGCAGTCGTGACGGCCAAGAACTTTATCAGCGGTATCGTTGCGGGCGGCTGCGAGGCTGTTGTCGGGTACCCGCTCGAGACTGTCAAGGCGCGGATGCAAACCGAGAAGGCGTCGGCGTTCTCTGGGCCGTTCGACTGCTTGCAGAAGAGCGTGCGCGAAGGTGGTGTGGGTTCGCTCTATCGCGGTGCGTCGCCACAGATCTTTCGCTCGGCAGTCAGGTGCGCAAAGGCTTCGCCACCGAGATGTTTGTGTGTCTGCATGTGCATGGGCTGATGCGTCGCGCCTGACTCGACTGTGCAACAGTGCGTCGCTGCTCTTTGGTCTCATGGGTCAGTACCGGTATTTCTACAACAACTTTGTGTTCGACAACAAGCCGCAGCTCGGTCTCATTGCCGCCGGCATGTCGACCGGCCTCACCGAGTCGTTCCTGTACACGCCGTTCGAGATCATCAAGATCCGCATGCAGGTACGTGGCTGTGCGACTCGGTTGTTCGGAGTGTACCAACGAGCTAGCGATTGCATCACAGCGCCTCGAGACTCACCGCTGAGCTGCATCGCTCGCATTCGTATGCGTAGACCCAGCACGCGCACAGCCGCACGCGCGTGAGCAACTGGCAGTGCGTGAAAGAGGTGTACAGCCAGGGCGGGCTCCGCGGCATGTACCGCGGCGTCGTGCCGTACGCGCAGCGCGAGATGCTTGGCAACACGGCGTACTTCATGGCGTACGAGTTCGCGAAGGAGTACTTGCTCGACAAGTTTGTCTACAGCGCGCGGCGCATGAGCCCCGAGACCGAGCACATCCGAAAGTACCAGGCGATCGCACTCGCTGGCGGCTACGCTGGCTTTATGTACTGGCTCGTGGTGTTTCCGGTCGACACGGTCAAGTCCGTGATGCAGGCCGACAGTCTGACAAACCCGCGTTATCGCGGCGCGCTCGACTGTGCGCGGCAGCTGTACCGCGACGGCGGCCCGGCGCGGTTCGTGCGCGGCATCTCGCCGTCGCTCATCCGGTCGTTCCCAGCGAATGCCGTCACATTCGTCGCGTTCGAGACGTGCATGAGCTTTCTGAACAAGCACTTTTAGACCCACGCTGTGTTACTTCAGAGGCGCTTTTCGCTACATTCGACATTGCTACGCTCTAATATAGCACGAGCTTCATCTTTGTCGTCTTGATCAGACGCGGAAGCACATGGTACTGCAACAACTCAGCCATCTCCTTTGCCGTGTCCTTGAGCTCGAGGATCGTCATGCTCTTCTTGTCTTTCTCCATGTCAATAACAACGTGCGTCGTGTGCTCGAGCGACAGCGCCTGCATCTCAAGCAGCTTCTTGACGCGCGCAGGCGTGCCGACAGCGATCGGGTGGAACGCGATCGTGAGGTTGTCGGCCTGGTCCTCGGCCTTCATGTGCTTCGCAAAGAGCTTGGCGACCTTGCACTGGAACGAGCTCAAGTGTCTGCGTTGGCACACACAAAGGCAATACAGTCAGCTCAGCTCAGCTGTTCGAGACGCGCAGGACCTTTACATGTGCGACACGCAAGCAGCTACGTCGACCCATGCAACGCACTTGAGCACTTCGACGCAGCGCAGCGCCGACGAGCAGATGATGATGAAGAGCGGACTCTGGTCGAGCTTCTTGCCTTTGCCCTTGAACTCGCGCTTCCACTGCGGCATGAAGTGGTGCATGTACGACGGCAGGAGCTCGAGCGTGTGCTTCCCGCGGTTCGCGACCATAAAGTGCGACTCTGATGTGCGACGTCCAAACACACGAGAGAGCATCGATAAGTGACACATCCACATACGCACGCATGTGCATACGTAGGACCACAACTCAGCTGTACGCACACACGCACCGTTGAGGCCCTCTGCGAGCTCGAGCGACGTCATCTGCCCGCCGCGGTGCTTGGTGTAAAAGTCGTTGAGGATCTTAAAGTGCTCTGCAGCCGTCATCTTGTGGAGCCCCTTGCTGGGTCGAGGCTGGCTCTTCTTCGACACGGCGGCCACCTTCTGGCGCTTCTCGCCTGCAGCTTCTTCGCTCTTGCTGTTGCTGTCGCCACCATCGTCCATCTCGGCATCGTCGCCGTCCTGCTGCTTCTCGTCGCCGCGCTTGCGCTTCGCAGTCGCGAGCTCGAGCTCCGTCTCCTCCTCGAACTCGTCCTCGCTACCGGCCGAAAGCACCTCGTCGTCGTCCGAAATGTCGACGGCCTCAGGTGCCCAGTTCTGCTCCAGCTCGTCGTCGTTCAGCGGTGCCATCTTGTCAATGGATGGATGTATTCCTTGCGCTTGCTTTATAGCTTCGTTGCTGGTGTGTGCGCGACGTTTTGTGTTTCGACTGGCTGAGCTGAGCGCATAAATATATATTGTAATACTAGTACGAAGCTGCATTTGCCATCTTTCATTGTTTGTTATTGTATGGTGGGTAGGTTGCACTTGTCTCGACCAATCAGGGTCCGACTCTTTGTCGGTTGTACATGTAATACTCCTTGCCACGCTTCAGATATCCCGCACAAGAGCTTCGAGCAACCACATCGTGCACAACAAAGCTGCTGAGCACCACATCCTGATGACCAGATATAACCCACCCGCAACGATTGGAGCTGCCACGTCGCAGCCAACACTTGTATTCTACACCCTGATAGCCACCACTCGGCGCCGTCGCTGCTCTATGATGGCTCCTCCTTCTCGTCGTCGTCATCGCCACTGAAATATATGGACATCGCCTCGCTAGCACCTCGACTCGGACGTCTTACTGCCTTCACTGCAGCCTCTCTAGTCGTAATTCGAGTCCTCCGAGTACCGATAGAGACCGTGCTGCACCGAGCCGAGGTCGCTGAGCGTCAGCTGCGGCCCCTTCTCGGTGACAACCGACGCGTTCAGATCGGCTGCCGTCATCTTTGGCACTGCGCGCTTCGAGTTCGCTTCGACCTCGCGGAGCTCGCGCAGCATCTGGTTCGCGTGTTCGCGAATGCGCTGCGAGACCTCAGTGAGGTCAGCAGCGGGCCGTCGCCGCGGACTGCGGTCGTCCACGACTTCGTCCTCCTGGATGTCGTTGAACATGATGTGCGACGTCGGCTTGAGCCGATATGCGTCGTTATCGTACGGCTTGGGCGTTGGCATCATGTTGCTGTAGTCGCCTGCAAGGTCGCGCAACGACTGCGGCGTCTCGAGCGTGAGCGAGTCGCAGCTGTCCATGCCGCTGCTGTTGCTATCGTTGCTATTGCTCGCGTCGCTCAGCGAGTCACCTGGGAGGACGCTCCGCTGGAAGCTCTGCTGACACAGCGGCCCGACGTAGTCGACGGGCGTGTTGCGACCGGCGGCCTTCTCGCTCTCTCGCTGGCCGCGTGCGAGCGACGCGAGGAACGTATTCGCACGTGGCCGGTCCGAGCTCATGACCATCTCGTGCATGCTCAGCATCGCAAAGTTGTCTTCGTCGTGCGCGCCGCCACCAACGACGACTTCGGGGACGCCCGGGTGCGACTCGAACCGATGGCGAAAGTCCTTCTTTGTTGCTCCCAGCGGCTTCCCCTTCGTGCGGAGCGTCGTGAAGCCAATGACGATGAGCGACACGCCAGCGATCGCACCGATGATGATCACACACAGCACTTCGGTCTTCATGCCTGCGCTCTTTTGCGTACTTGCCTGCGTCTCAGCGAGCGGCGCAGTCGATGTCTCGCTCGGCCGCGCGACGACGTCGACCTTTGTGAACACAGCAAACTCGTAGCGCCGCTTCTTCGCGTCAGCGCCCGGGAGCACGACGTGACCGATCACGGCGTAGCTCCCGGCGGCTGGGAACACGAGCTCGCTCGACGCGAACGGCGCCGCAAAGTCAACAAAGTTGCCCACGGCGTTCGTCGAGTTGAGTTGGATGGCGCTCGCACGCGTCACGGGGTCGCACTCGACGCCGAACGGACACGCGTGCAGACGCGACCCGATGACCTGCACTTTAGACTGCGACGGCTCGTCGAGCGCCGTGAAGAGCTGCTCGATGCCAAACTTGTTCTTCCGCAGCCGCGACTTCGAGTCGAGGTTCACCGTTGCGTTCCACGTCACGCGCACTGGCTCGTTCGAGTACACGCGCGACGTCGCGATGCCGACTGTGAGTGATATGACGCACAGGTCGTCCGACGCCTCGACGAGGCTCGACGTGTTGACTGCAGTAGTGTACACGGAGCTGTCGACCTGCCAGCAGTACGTCGTCTTGCCATCGTATATGTATTCTGAGCGTGCAGCAAGCAAGCGAGAAGGGATGTCAAGTGTTTGTTTGTCTGTTCGTTCCTTACGGCGAGGCGAGACGAGCCGCTGTCGCACAATACACGCAAGCGATCGGCAAGCACGTACGAGTGGACGCCGCTTCGACGGCCGCAGCTACGAGTGCAACAGCGATTGTGAGCCACGCGAGCACGACCTGTGCGCGCCGCCTGAGCCGCGCACTTGTCGCTCCGCGATCCCACATGCCGCTATGTCGCTCTCCACGCACACTCGAGCGTCGCGAAATGGTGGCGAACTTCAGGAGGAATGTCGGCGCGCTGGCGTGTGTGATGATGCGCAGGTTGCGCCGCCTCGGAGTCGATCAGTCCGCAGCTACTGCGCGCGTGCTCGCGCGCCTGCTCGCGAGTCGTCTCGAGGTCAGGCTGCCGCGGAAGGAAAATGCCGACAGCAGCAGCTTGTACTAGTAGTGGGCGTGGGCGTATGTGCGCGACAGTGTCGCGTGCGATCGAGGGAGTCGGCAAGCGAACGACAAACGGCACTGCTCTGCTCTGCTTCCGCCTGCTTCTGCTGCACGTGCGCGCGCTCGAGTGTGGTCTGAACGCGTTTTTCCACAACTCGTTGACAGTAACGCGGGTAGGGTTCATATCATGCGCTGCAGGTTGCGCGAGCGCCATTCGGTCTGAACCTTCGCCATCTGCTCCTATTGTTTCGTGCGGTGCATTACAAAAGAGAGGTTCACATATCATGCGTGTGCAACGCTATTGCGCAGCAGTACTCGCAGGCTCAAGCAATTCATTCTGGACAAACGCGCGAGTGCTGGACTGTGCCATGCGTGCGCATGTGTGTGCATGTGCATGATGCAAAGCAGGTGGCAAGCGCTCGCACAAGTCAATTGCGATCGGTGTAAGTGAGCGCTCACGTGCTCGTCTGCTTCGTGCCGCCACGTACAGTCCAGTCGATGCAGCAACGACAGCACGCATCGTAACAACGCACAACGACAGCACGACATCGTTCAGTATGGAGCGCTTGCATGGCATCGCACGTCACACACTTGGTGACTACCTTGAGCACTCGCTCACATGGCAATGAGTACAACATGCACCGGTCCGACTCGCTTTCCGACTCGCATGACGCACAGCCAGCGCCATACTGTCAACCATATACACAGAAGAAACCCAACGAAATGGTCACTGCGCTCTCCCTGCTGTCGCCCGCTCGGCCGATTCGACTGTAGAAGGGATCGCGCGTGTGTGCAAGCGCCTAGAGCCTACAGCTCGACGTCGCTGTCGACGCGGCGCGGTCGCGTCGCAGTGGAGCCCGTCGCGCTCGACGCGATCGAGCTGTCGCGGTACATCGACGTCGCGCCAGCAGCCGTACCGTGCGACTGAGCGGGTCCGCTCACGTGCGACCCGCGGTCGTGCGACGCATACGACGAGCCCGAGACGTTCGACGCACCCGTGCTGTCGAGGTTCTGCGACGGTCGGTCGCCTGTGTTAGCGACTGCAGGGCCGCTCCACGCGCTCTGGAAACCGGCCGACGTCGTCGTGTCGGTAGCGTTCGACAGCCCTGTGCGCGCATTGCCAGTGCCCTTCTTGTCGTCGACTGCGAGCAGCTGCACGCTCGAATCGTACGCTGGCGGCGCCATGTAGCTCTGGGACGGCGACGACGGTTCGCGGCGGTACTTGCGGAACACGAACGCTGCAATGGCCGCGACGAGGACCATCGCAGCGACGATGATGCCGATTAGCGCGCCAGTCGAGAGGCCGCTGCTGCCGCCGCCTGTCGTCGTCGTGGCTGTTGGTGTCGGCGCGGATATGGGCGCCGTGGCGTTGACGGCTGGCGCAACCGTCGCCGGTGGGTCTCTCACGACCATCTTGGTGTACACGGCGTAGTCAAAGCGCTTCGAGACGTTCACGTCCGGCAACACGATGTGCGCGAGCACCGAGTAGTCGCCGGCCGTCTTGAACAGCTCCGAGTGCTGGAACGACACAAAGTTGTCCGAGAAGTTCGCAATCACGTTCGTCGTCTTCGTCTTGAGATTCTCGCCGTCGTAGAACGGGTCGCAGCCCGTGTTGAACTCGCACGTGTGGATGTTCGAGTGCACGATGTGCGCCATGTTGCCCTTCAGGTCAGCGCCGTACACAACTTTGGTCATGTTCACGGCGTTGCGCTGCAAAAAGTCGACAGTCGCGGTCCACGTGATCGTCACGTTCTCGGACGTGTACGGCGTTGGCGTGCTGAGCGTCACAGTCATGTGCATCGGACAATTGGCGTCGGCGTTGTCCGCCAAGCGGTCGGCCTCGACGAGCTTCGCAGTCGTTGGCGGCTGCGCAATCGCCCAGCAATACGTCGTCTTGCCGTCATGTTCGTAGTCTTTCGAGTCGCGCGACGCAAGTGGAGCATCATGTGCATCGACGTGGTAGCAACCGCAGCGTCGCAGTCGTCCGTTAGGAATCAATGAACGCGCTTACCATCCTACCAGAACAACGAGCGAGCGAACGTACTTGTCCTGAGTCCCGCCAAGGCTGGTGTTGCGAACAGCGCTGCCGCCGCGAGCGCGACGAGTTGCTGGTGCAGACGCATCGTTGGGCTACGCGCGAGTGGTGCGACGAGGTCACGTTGCAGAATGTGAGCTGTGTTTTCTTCGTCCTGTTGGTGGTCATGGGTTGTAAACCCAAGGCGATGCATTTGACTTGGTGTGAGTATGCCTCTTCGCTGGATCGGCTTGCGGACTGCCAAAGGTCACTAAAAAAAGAATCATGTGCAACCACACGATTTTGAGCCAAAAATCCGTTGAGCATTGTTTGTCAATCGAACTGTACACTATAGCATTCGCCACACTTAGTTCTTGTATACTCTCGAATACGCATCAAATGTTGGCCAGGATCAGATACCACTTTATTGCGGATTGTAGAAAGACAGTCAGCAACTGCGCAAGGTGATTCGAATGCCTCAACCGTGCTGGCGACACACAACGGCATTGCTGGCGAGACAATGAAGCCGATAACCGCCGTCACTGCCACGACGACGACCGTTGCCTCGAGCTGTGATGCTCCTCCACAAGCGTCCGCAGCTGCCATTGCTTCAGACGTACCCGCGCCACCGCCACTGCGCAGCAGCATCAGCATTGGTGCGTACTGGCACACACACATCGCGCGCTCCAGTCAATCATGCGAGATATCCACTGAACGCCAGCTGACATCTCATCCTGCTGCTCTCTGCTGACCAACCACAGGCTCGTCACGCGCACTGGCAGCACTATCGACGCTCGCGCTGCAAGCAAAGGGACTCACGTCGGTGCTGCAACGACCCAAGTTCCTGACGACCGAGCCGCGCGTGCCACCGGTCGAGCGCAAACCCGAGGCGACCAAGTCGCTGTCGTCGTCGTCGCTCAGCAGCAGTGCTGCGACAGAGGACGCGCTCGATGACATCGACACGCGTGAGTCAGGCGATGAGGCACCAGCGCCATCATCACGGCGGTTGCGTCTCGACAGTGCAGACTCCACGACTGCTATAGCACAACTGCTGCCGTGGGAGCTGCGCGACGAGCATGGTACCGTGACGGAGCACGCGCTTGTGCGCGACAAGGTGCTCGAGCTCGCAGTGTACCGCCGCACATTCGTCGAAGACGCGAGTGGCGAAGACGAGTTCTCGTTTCAGTTCGCGGTGCGTATGTGTGCTGCACGTAGCGGTACTCTGACTGACTGACTGACTCTCGCTGTCGCCACGACTACTACAGCGCTACAAGGACGTCGCACGGCGCCTGCTGCTGCGCGACCCGAACGTGCGCGAAAAGTATGCGACGATCGTCCAGGGCGCGACGTTCGTCGTGTCGGAGGAGACGTTCTGGCGCAACTTCTTCCTGCGCTGCAACGCCGTGCGCGTCGCTGCTGGCGTCGCGCCGTACCTGCCGCCCGTCGTGCACTCGTCTGTCGCGGCCGTCGCGTCGTTCCAGCGCTTCAAGCGCGACGTGTTCCTCAAGACGCAGCGCTCGTCGGCTGAGCTCGAGCGGCTGCGATACAGTCTTCTGCAGTCACGACGCACACCGAGCGGCAGCGCGCTCGCAGTCGATACGAGCGACCCGACGGCGCAGGGCTCGGAGCTCGGCGAGCTCGAGCTGGACCTCGACGGCAAGATCGAGCGCGAACTCGTGCGGCGCCGACCGTCGCGCGCGAGCGAGTACCACCGGAACACGCTGGCTGGTCCGCCCGCGAGCGACGTCAAGCGTGAGAGCGAGGTCGAGGCGGAGCGATAGAGACGTGTCGGTTGTTCTGCTGAGAGCAGCGATATGTGTGTGAACGAAGTGGTTGTGTAACAAAGTGTATGTCAACTGGCGCGTCGTGAGTACGAGTCGCTCACTGCATTCACCGCATATGCTGCCAGCACGCCAGCGTAGACGTGCCTATCGCTCCTCCACTAAGCATCAATATGTATGGTGTCACGTGCCAACGCACCACCTGAAATCAAGACGCCGAGCATCACGCGTCGCCACTGCGCCAAGAGCTCGTTGGATGTTGGCTCTCTCTTGCTTTCACATTGCATCCCCTCCTGATAGATTCGTATAAAATCAGAACGGACACAAATGCGCCAACAAAACAATCAAAACGACGACGAACGGAATCAACACGTTTGATAAATAGACACGACGCTGGCACTTGCTCTCCCATACACGCACGCACTCGCTCATTCGCTCAATCCGAGTCCGAGCCCACGTAGTGCGTGCCGACGCGACCTGCTTCGTGGAGCTGCATGGTTTGGAGCCACGCCGACGTGTTGGCGCACTGGGGCGGGACTCGCACTTCGATCGCCGGTCCGCCCTCGTACTTGTCGTAATAAAACTCCCAGCTCGCGCGGTTGATCATGCGAAAGTCGCGCTTGATGCTCACGCCCGCGCGGATCTGGAACGTGCCACCGACGAGGTTGTCGGACACGAGACGCATGTTGTCGATCTCGCCTGGGTTGAACCGCTCGTCGCCCTTGTACTTGGACACAAAGAGCTGCGCGTACAGATATACAAACGAAGAGACGAGCAGCAACAGCGTCAGTGCCATACGCTATCGACACATCATACACAGCAGCCTCGGCACTACATACAACGGCTGCATACGCACCAGCCAGTTGTTGATCCACTTGGCGTCGATTGCAAACCACGTCTCGCCCGGCACCGGTTTGGTCTGGTGCAGCGCCTTGAGCGTCCGGACCTCGGCCTTGACGTCGTGCAGCTGGATCGGACGCTCGCTCTTGTTGAAGTCGTCCTCGTGCGTGAAGGTCCCGTCGAGCTTTGACGGCCGGAGCTCCGTCACCGATGTGTAGTTCGACACGGACGCTGGCGGCGCCGTGAGGCCGTACGTGTTGAAGCGCACTGTGAGCATCCCGGACTTGCGGCCGCTCGGACCGTCCGGCGCGTCGCGCAGCATCATCTCCTCGGTCGGCTGCAAGTGGAAGCTCCGCTCATGTGGCGGTTGCTACAAGGCGCACACATGAGACATCGTTAGCGCAAATGAGTGAAGGCGCGACGCCACGAGCAGCGTCGGACACAGCAGCTACAGTATCGTCGCCAACAGCAACGAGAACGCACCATCTTGAGGTCCATGACCTCGCGCAGCGACAGCAGCAGCTGCCCGATCTCGCGCTTCACCATCCCGAGCCGCTCGCTGTGCTTGACGACAAAGAGCACGCCGACGACTGACTCGGTGTCGACGTCGCCAAAGTCGACGTCAAAGTCCCAGATCGGGTTCAGCGAGCTCTTGACGAGCTTGGACGTGAACGGCTTCGAGCGCGTCGTTGTACGCGCGAGCTCGCGCGAGTAACCGCCAGCTTGCTGCTGCTGCTGCTGCTGATGCTGCTGATGGCTCGGCTGGGCCGTGTTGATCTTCTGATCCACTTTGAAGTCGTCGCCCATGTGCCACGCGTTGTGCTCGCGGCGCGACGACGACCCGCCGGCTTCGTCGTGCACGAGCGAGACCTCGCAGTACGGGTTGCTCGTGATGCCCTTCTTGACTGCGCGCAGCGACGTGGCCGAGACGACGCGCAGCGAGATCGCCATGCACGCAGACGTCATGGCGTCGAGCGACGCCGAGCCGGGCACGATCAGCGGGTCCTCGCGTCGCGGCGAGAGCGGCACGGCGCCGAACCGGTCGCCGTACGCGCTGTTGCTGCCGTTGCTGCTCGTGTTTGTGTAGCCGTTGCGGCGCATGGTGTGGGTGCGCGCGTCGAGCGACTACGTCGTCCGCTGCTGGCGTTTCCCCTCGACGTTGCGAATCTATCTGTGTGGGTCAGCGTCGTCGCGACACACGAAGAGCGTCTTCTCGCTGTTTGCTTTTTCCAACAGCGAGCGACGTGGGTGTGAGTTGTGTGGAAGTGCCTGCTAAGAAGAGTGCTTCGATAAAAAAACAGGACTTGAATGGATATTGGAGAAGCAACCACGTTTTCCACACTGAACAGATGAGAGAAATAGACTTGAAGACACTATGCTCGTTCGTGAGAGATGGTTTTCGCGTCGTTGTTGTGTGCACACGAATGCCACACCATTCAGACAGGTACCCTTTCGTTCTGAACACTTTTGGTGCTGTCCAGATCGGATGACACGCTGCTCGCCAATCGAGTCTGGCTTCTTCTTCTTCTACTCACTCACCGATCAAAAACAGACCTGCACTCAATCAGTGGATCAGCGTGAGACACCGTCACTCACTCACACAAGCAATCTCAACCACAGAACAGAGTCCCTTCGACATTGGTGACGGCGATGACGACCGCACGATCAAACAGGCGGACCAAACATGCTGCGTGCAATGCGTTTGCGTGGCAGCACGCAACGAGACTGAGCAGTGCGCATGCGTGCTGGAAACCAGCAGCGAACGCGTCCACAAACAGATCGAGCACGATTCGCCACGTTTAGCGAAAGCGAGCGAACCTTGTTCATCTCGTCATGCTGCAAGCGTACAACAGACAGATTCCTCTTTATCGACCTAGCACTGGAGGTTGGACACGACGGCAGCGACCTCGTAACGCGGTGATCGTGCACCACTCCAATTTGCTCCTTGTCCCTGCTGCATCACGTATCACGCTAAACGACTCACGCCAGCGCTGCAAGTCAAGCATAGCGACCGCAGTTCGTCAACGCGCTCGAGACTCGAATGCTCGATGTGCGGCTTGCAACATGCAAGCGCGCCGACCTTGCTCGACCGCAGCGCTTTCGTGCGCTTCGCGACCTCGAATGCCTCATCACGTTGAGGATGTTGCAAAGTGGTGTTGATCGTTTCGCGTGGACAACCAAATCGAGCTGGTATCCAGAGCATACAGTGATGCTGACATGATGGATAACTGCTTCAATATTTATTTGTTAGTAGCTCTATTTTCTTGCTGGTTCGAAATGGTACAACTCGAGCGATTCAAACAAGTGCTGAGTCACTTTTAGAGACGCACATCTGATTGGAATCACGTTTTGGAATCTATCCTGAATCTTATGCATTTGTAGACAAATTGCAGCAACATATTGGCGATGTATATATTCTCCAACTATTCAGTGAAATTGAGCCGGTGCTCTTCGAAACCATCTGATGGCTGTATGAGTTCAGCATTGACAGCTGCGATCGTGACACGCCAAGTGGCTCCTTTTTCTGGAGCTCACTATCGCTGCGAAAGTCTAGCACAAGCGTGGCAGTTCAGACACAGACACGAACGCGATCGATGAGCCCCTGCTGCTGACGAATGCGCGCGACGACCCTCTTTGCAGCAGCAGCGCTGCTGCTCGCGCTGCCGACGAGCCACGTCGCGGCGCACGACGACTACCTGCCGCTCAAGCAGCCCGAGGTGATCGAGTCGCCATGCGTCAAGCGCTGGAACGACATGGCCGCACACTTCCAGAACACTGTAAGCAGCAGTAACAGTAGTGTCGGTGGCACTGCACTGCGCCGCATGCGTTCGCGGCCGCTCGCGTTCGAGAACGAGCCAAGCGAGCTGCAGGTGAACTTGACGGTGCGCATGGACCGCTTCGAGAGCCGCTACGTCGGTTTCAATACGCGCACATACAACGGCGGCATCCCCGCGCCGACGATCAAAGTGTGTCCAGGCGACCGCTTGACGCTGCGACTCAAGAACGCACTTGGTGACGGCGACGCCAACATGACAAACGTGCATCTGCATGGCCTCCACGTCTCGCCCACAGGTCACTCGGACAACGTGCTCAAGAACATCGAGCCGGGCGGCGAACGCGTGTACACGTACGACATTCGCGCGGACCACCCGGCCGGTACGTTCTGGTACCACCCGCACACGCACGGCATCGTGAACACGCAGCTGTCGGGACTCATGGCCGGCGCGCTCGTGGTCGTCGATCGTCCAGGCGACTTCCCAGCTGAGCTCGCTGCAATGGACGACGTCGTGCTCATCCTCCAGGCAATCTGCGTTGAGAACTGCCACACGACGTTCGACTGCATCGTGAACGCGCTCAAGAACACGTACGACAACAGCACGGCGAGCCACGCAGGCATGTCAGGCATGCACATGGCAACCATGGACATCGGCAATAGCAATAGCGACAGCGACAGTGCAGACGACAGTGCAGACGACGACGATAGCGCCGATAGCGAAGTCTTCCCTGTCGACCTGCGCGTCGACCGCGCGTCGCCACTCAACGACACGTCGCTGCTCCATGCGTACGTGAACGGTCAGTACCTCCCCGAGGTGCACATGCGCGCAGGCGAGTTCAAGCGCCTGCGATACGTCAACGCGATCGCAAACAACGTGGCCGAGCTCGTCGCACCGGCGTGCGAGATGCACGTGCTCGCAATGGACGGCATCTACTGGCGCGTACCTACAAAGCGCGACGTTGTCGTGCTGCCACCGGGCGGTCGTGCCGACATTGCAGTGCGGTGCATGCGCACTGGTACGTTCTTCATGGCGACCGAATCGAGTCCGGCGCGCAACCACTTGCTCGGACGCGTCAACCAGCACCGCGTGCCAACGCAGAACGTCGTGTCGCTGCGCGTGCTCAGCGACAGCGACAGCGATGCGAGCACCGTTGCGCGCAGTGCATCGTCGACTGCGACGGCGCTGCCACTCGCGCTGCCTGCGCTGCCGCACTACATGCGCGACGGCATCGCAGCGTCGTCGTCGGCTGTGCCAGCAAGCAACAAGTACGAGTACGAGTTCTCGGTCTGGACCGATGCGCACCACTCGATGGTCTACGGCGTGAACAAGAAGCCGTTCGACATGGCGTTCGTGAACCACTCGATGCGTGCCGACGAGCCGCAGGAGTGGACGCTCTCGGTCCAGAACTACAACGCGCACACGTGTGACGAGACGCCGGCCGCTGAGCTCACGCGTGAGCGCGACATCAGCTTTGCGACCGAGAAGCACTTGCTGCAGGCATCGTCTGTCGCGCAGCTCGAGCGCGACGACACGAACCTCAAGCACGCGTGCCACACGATGAACCATCCGTTCCACATGCACGCAACGCACTTCCAAGTCACGCAGCGCCTCGCAGCGGCAGACCCGCTTGACACGCTCTTTGCCGTTGGCGAGTGGCGCGACACGCTCCCGCTCTTCAAGACGCCCGTGCAGATCCGCTTCACGCCGCGCGACCACATGGTCGGCCGCGTGCTCACGCACTGCCACGTCGCGTCGCACGCCGACGGCGGCATGGGTCAGATGGTGCGCGTGCTCGCGGTCGAGGATGATGAGGAAGAGCGGTGACAGCGAATGGCAAACAAGCCGCGTTGATAGTGAGCAAGAGTAGCTGGTAGAGTGGATGCTAGCGCAACCATGACGAGCTCCGAACAGTGCCGTCTGTTGCGGCCAGTATCCGTTGTCCCAGACCTGCAAGCAGCTGAGCGCACGCTGCGTATCGGGCATGTGTGTGAATAGACTGTCGTGTCGTCGTGTTGGTTGTTGCTGTTGTCAGTGCGCGCATCTGTATGTACATAGATGGACCCATTGAACATAGCGAATCTATCGCTATGTCATGCCGCCATTCGAGCAGTTGCGCTGGTCGTAAACAGTAGTACGAGTAACGTGGCAGCCAACGATTGCTCGCTTGACAATCGAGACTGCTGAAGCGCAATCTTCGGATTGAGTGGCAACGAGGGTCAGAAGATCTGGAGCTGCTGCACCATTTCCCATTCCTCCTCGATCTGCACAGACAAGCTCAACTGCGCTCTCTTTCACACAACACACAACTCACGATGGCGACCGAGAAGGAGAAGATGCTGCGCAGCGAGCTCTACGACAGCCTCGACCCGCAACTCATGGCCGAGCGCCTGCACGCGCGCGAGCTCGTATCCAAGTACAACCAACAAGCGCTCGGCAGCGACGGCGCGAACGCGACCCTCAGAGAGCTCTTTGGCACGGTCGGCAAGGACGTGCTGATCGAGACGCCGTTCCGTTGCGACTACGGCTACAAC
>JAASGP010000245.1:0-26766 GCA_023334275.1 Globisporangium carolinianum | reverse complement strand
GACGCGGTCAGGTGCACGTCATCGAGTGTCGAGCGCCGCGCGCTGTAGCCATTGCGACTGTCGAGGTCCAGCGTCAGTCGTCTATCTACAAACATGCAGTCAGACATGCAGTCCCACCTCTCGACAGAGTTGGAGGCTGCCAACCAGCACACACGCGTGCGTCCAGACTCGCGCTCAAGCTGCGCTGGTGTCACGAGCGCAGCTGCGAGTGGGATCGCGTCGTCTGTATCGAGCGCTTCGAGTCGCTGCAGCAGCGCGACCTGCACGTCGACACTGCGCGATGTAACGATCAGATGACAGTATGCGACTCGACAGCGACACACAGAGACTCGCACATGGATGGCCGGACAGACGTACAGTTTCCAGCGCTGCGCAACTGCGTCGTGATTGCCAAGAGCGTCGAGTTCGCACGCACTCGCGTCGTTGCTCGCTATGCTCTGCGCAAGTGCGAACTGCGATGCGCATGAGCGTGTGGGTGAGACTGACTGGTCGATCATACGTATACATGGTTACGAGTATGCGACTATACACTCGTACTTGGAGGTCATGGAGCTTCTCGAGTCGCTGCTGTAGCTGCTCGAGCAGTAGCAGCAGACTGCGCTCGGTCACGCTACTCGCTTGCTCTGCAGCATCCAGTGGTACGTCCATACACAGACACAGCATTAGCAGTCGTGAGTGTACAAGTATAACGCGGCAGGTGCGTACATACGTTGCAGCGCGAGCAGCGCAGTCTCCATCACGTCTGTGCGCCGATGCGAATGCTGTTGCGACTGTTGTTGTACCGTATGCAGCCAGTCGAGGATGCGCTGGCGGTCGTGCAGCTGCTCGTGCACGCTCTCGATGAGCACGTCCATCTCGATCGCGACGCACGCCACTTCGTACAGCAGCGCTGCGTCGACGCGCGAGCGTGTCGACTGGAACACGAACGCGAGTGGCACGCCCAAGTACGTCTCAAACGACAGTGAATCTGTGCGAGATGCAGATGACGGTGTGTGCAGCTCCTGCGGTGTCTGCGGCGCACTTGCTGGCGTCAGTGTCAATGGACTCGGCGTTGTTGTCGGCGTGCCGTGCTGCCACTGCGTCGTGGCATCGAGCTGCTTGTCTGTGTAGTGATGCGCTGCCGTCGTCGCCTCAACAGCCACTGCTGCTACTGCTGCTGCATCGCGTCGATCGAGCGGGATGTACGCGCCAGTGTCGTCAAAGTTGCGCTCGTGCAGCCAGAGCGCTTCCATTGCGACTGCGCATCTATTGCTGTTGTTTCGGTGATAGTGTGCAAATCCAGCCACCGACTTTGACACATATGATAGTGAAGAAACAAAGGGAGCACCGACTTGCAGAACACCCGCAAGTCGAACAGCGCTGTCTGTATGCGCTACGTCGACGCCAGACACATCACGTTGGACTGGCTATTCATTCTGTCTGCGTCGCATCTGGAACAGCACACACCATCCAGTCGACCGACGAGCAGAGTGACGAGCGCACTCGAGTCATTTTGTCCCGATCGACTCAGCCTCACTCAGATGCCCTTGTTGTACGTGAACGTCGTGATGCGCTCGCCGCGTTTGTTCGTGAGGTTGCGAAACGGCTCTTCGACGTCCGTCGCGGCGATCGAGCCGTTCTGCGGAAAGAGTGCGACGGCCGCTGGCAGTGCACCCCAGAGGCACAGCGTGAGCACGACTGCACATGTGACAGCCCGACGCAATGGCGACGTATACACGCATACAGAGCAAGCAAGCGAGTGAGTGAATGGAAGAGTGAGTCGTTGCTAGACGCGCGCTACGGTATCTGGCGGTAGTGACAAAAGCAAGGGAGACCACCAACGCACCCAACTCGGTTGCAAGTCGCGGGTACTTGGCTTTTGGCATGAGCTTCGCTTTCTCGAGGCCTTCGTACAGGTACGGCGGCAGCAGCAGGACTGCCGTGTGAACATACACAATAGACGCAGACGGCAGTCAGCACAGCGGATCGAGTAGTACATACAAACATGCATGCAGTCACGCACACATACACACAGTCATACGTACTTGGCATCGGCAGCGCGATGCGCGTGAGGGCGACTTGCGTGAGCGACTGGCGACCAGCAGCGACCGAGCGGCCGCGCACTTCGCCGTCGTCATCGATGATGTCAATGCCCTCGCTGGTACGAGTCGACCGGTCGATCCGTTACGTAGCGACACAGTTCTCGGCAGTCAGCAGACACTCGATACAGTCGCTACCACATGCAGCAACACTGTTGAGCGCGTACAGCAGCGTACGTGAACTCGTTGAAGCGCATCGACACGGCGTTGAACGCGCCAGCGCTTGCAACCGCCACGAACGGCACAGTCTATACAGAGGCGGTTAGACAGCCAGTGAGTCAGTCAGCTAGTCAGACAGTTCGACGCTGCTGCTGCTACTGGCGCGTACCTTGCGCAGTGCGGAGCGCACGCCGGGCGAGAGCGACTTGGCGGTCTCAACGACGCGACCGAGTCCAACGGCTGTCACGCACGACACGACCGACGCTGTCGCGTACGACTCTGCGTCCCACATACACGTGCATACAGAAGCGCACGCACGCGTCAGATACGGCGCTACCATCTACAGTCCACGGTCCAGGAAGTCAGCTTGCGGCTTGCAAGACGCACTGAAGATCGTCGCGCTGTCCTGTTCGCTGCTCGCGTTGCGGTTCGCGTAGTTGAAGCCTGCGTTGTAGCTCTGGTTGACCCACTGCCAGAAGATCGTGTTCCCGAGCTGCTCGTAGTTCCATACAGTTCGTCATCCAAATGGTTGGACGTGAGTGATCGGAGCCTGCAGCAGCTCAAGCCACACACAGCAGCACATGCCAGGCGACGCACGGTCGGCGGCGCGAGGATCATGCCGGCACAGATCGGGATGTTCACGGGCACGAACGCCGAGAGGCGAAAGTAGAGCGGCAGCTTCTCGCCCGTCTGTGGATGCACCGCCGACTCGTACACTACGTGTTTGTATTGGACAGCGAGTGTGTGAGTGTATAGCGTCAGTGTGGACGACGCCATACACTTGCAGATACATATGCAGCACATACAGACGCACCACGACGCGCGTGCCAGAGCTCGGCATCCGAGAGCTGCCCAGGCGCGATGGCGCCATTGCGGTAGCGCGCGAGCGTGCGGCTCGCGTTCTCGATCTCGTCGGTCGTGAGGAACAGCGCGCTGGTTGGACACATACACGCACGAGTCAGAGACGCTGCGCGACAAGCGCGTGCTATCTTGGTGTGCTCGTTACTACGCACATACCTGGGCGACACGAGCTCGACGAACTGGCGCCAGCGACCGTAGTACGTCGACTGGTCGTACTTTGGCGCATCTGCGCACACGAGCGAGCGAGCGAGGCGTGGACAGTGCGACAGAGTGAGGAAGGAGAGCAACCACGCATAGGCGCGCACACATACACGGCAACAGCAGCATGGACAGCGCAGCACCGATCGTGAAGGGCGGGACGTCGGTCATGATCACAGCGTCGAGTGTGAAGTGGTTGAATGGAGGAGCTGCCACGTTTTTGACATTCCCAAACTTCAATCCATATTAATGTGTCGGTCGTTGTAGACGCTGTCATTCGCAGTACTATTTCTCACAATCAGGACTACAATCACCATCAAAATTAACACGATCAAGAGCAACATAACGCGTCGACGAATAGCGAGTTAGCATTGTATTTTAGCTTGTTCGATAATAGACCGATGCAGCGCTTCGTGAGAATGTCGCGGTGTGTGCGGCCTGAACGATCGAGTACGCCGTCAAAATAATGCTACATCATTTGGATGTCTGCCACAAAAGCGAGACGTTGCTCACATGTGCCACCAGCTGCTACTTGGTGTGATGAGCTGCATTGTCGTCGTATCTGATAAACAAACAAGAGACGAAAGCTAGGCGCTGACGCCAAACTCTTGATGTTGGTTGGCGCGAGCGACTGCAACGAAGGAGACCACGAATCGCGTGACCAAGATCGTAATGACGATCAGTCTGGGGATCGCTAAACGAGAGTATCGAGAAGCATTTATGACAGGAGCAGCTCTAGAGGTCGCGAGCGCGAGAGTATGTGTACGGCATGGGAAAGGGTGTCGCGCGAGATCGAACTAAACCATATATGTGTGGAAGCCTATATCGTAGATTAATCAGTGGGCGACCGAATTGCGAAATGTACATGGTTGGCGGATAGCTACCTAAATAAATGCACGTAACACCTAGCGAAAAAAGCCATATTAGAACAGAATCCAATCAAAACTACTTAGACCTTTCTTGCGCAACTATACCTATTGCATGATGTGCCACTGTACGCCGTCATGTGTCCTCCAGCGTATAAAGTGGCTGAATGAGCAGCAGATATCTAAAACATGCTTGTGCTCCAGTGCCTTCAAACGCACACTAGCGACAATTGAGATGATTGACAGCGCGGCGATGAGTGGCCAACTCGAGATCGTCATGTGGCTTCATGAGGACAGCAGTTAGGGATGCACATCGGTTGCGATGGACAGAGCTGCTGGGTCATTTGGGCATTCGTGCATTGTCTGTGCGTGAGCATCGTACTGAACCTTGTTGTACCGACACTACAGCGCGATCGACTGTTATGTGTGTGAGGTAGTGAGGCGTGTATGTGTGTGCGCATGAGTGTGGTGTCTCTGTATGTACGAGTGAAAGCGAGACAACGAGAAATGCACACGAGTTTGAGCTGCTCGTCGATTCGATGACGACCAGTGTTGCTCCTCTATGGTGACGTAGCATCTCGATGGAGCACGACACACCGATATGTGGCGTTCCGACTGCGAGGCTCCTCGGCGTCCATGTCGACATTCGTCGTTCTCGGCCGATACGTTCGGCTGCACTCACACAGGAACTGCAGCGCAACGTTGTGTACAACCTTCGGTGCCATTGTCAGCGAGTCCTGACCTGTTTGCTGCACTACGCTATCCGTCCGAGCGCACTCGGCGGAAGATGCAGCGCCTCTGCAAAGACCTGACCGAACGTGCAAGCGCAAGATGCGTGAGGGTGATGACACAAGCAGCAGCACCATCAGAAGCACAGTCATCGTCGTTGGCAGTTCATCCACACGTCACGCAACACACAACAGCACACGCGTTCGCACCGAGAACATCTTGCTGACGTTCTCCATCCGTCGGCGCTGCTCGCTCTCGAGCGCAACGCTCTTTGTGCGTAGCTGTTCGAGTCCGCTGCGTTGCGCACTGCTCTGCGCCTCGAGCGCTTCGAGCTTCTTGCTCAGCAGCGCGTGAGCACGCAGCACGCGCTGCATCTCGTCGTCGACATTTGCGCGCACGTGGCGCTGCTGCGTCTGCAGCGTACGAAGTGCCTGCTCCATGAGCGCCATGTCGTCGACGCGCTGCTGTGTCTGTGCGCGCGATTCAGCTGCTTGTCGCTGCGCACTCGCGTCGACGTCGTGCAGGCGCGCAAGGACGTCGTCGACCTGCTGTTGCCACAGCTCACGCAGACTGGTCGCGTCGTCACTTACGGTCGCAATGTGCATCGCGACGTCGCTCTTGCTTGTGTGCACGGCGTCTTTGACGTCGATGACGTCGCGCTGGAGCTGCTGCATCCACTCAATGTTGTGCGCGTGCGACGTCTTGAGGATCTCGTTGTCTTTCGCCCAGTCGCGCTCCTTGAGTGCCCACGTCTCCATCGTGCGCTTGAGCTGCAGCACTTCGGTGTGCGTCGCAGTGTGCAGCTCGCGCTGCTGCGTCACGAGCGCGTCGACTGCATGGAGCTTGCGCTGCGAGTCGCGCCGCAGAGCGTCGAGTTCGTTCATGAGCACGTCCGAGAGCGTAGCGAACGCACTCTTGAGCGCCTCGAGCTGCGCCGTGAGGAACTCGAACGTTGCTTGCGACTCGACTTCGAGCACGAGCTGCTCAGCAGCGTCGCGCTGCAGCTCTTTCACCGCGCGCTGGAGCTGGTGCATGTCGGACAGCGGCTTCTTGGTCTTGGCCATGCGCGACGCTGTCGTGAGCCGCATCGACGCTGCTGTCGCTGCCATCGCGAGAGAGTGAGTGCTAGTGAGTGCGTTACAAGACCCTTGCGAGCGACGACGCTTCAAGCTCAGCCATTGTCCCGTACTGGCATCCATGTACTTGTATCTGATGCACGCGCATTGGATGTGACTGCATGCCATCGACTCGCTAGCTCGTGGTCTGTCGTCCTATGTCGTTCACACGAGACATCAACGCGACGGAGGCGATGATCTAAATACCATTAGACACTCACATACACCTGACGTCCATCCCTACTGCCGAACTGCTAGCAGCACCAGTCATCGCTCAAATGTAGCGCAGGCCGTAGTCGTCGTCATTGAGCAGCGACGCAGCTTCCTTGTCCTCGGCCGACGTCGTCGTGGCTTCGACATCTGGGTCTTCGTCCCACTGAAAGAGCACTTTGCCAGCAAAGAGCACGACGAACGCAACGACGTCCAAGTAGATCGAGTCGGGGATCCAGTCGCGAATGCCGTCGTGCGCGTTCATGGCGCCAAACTCGTCGGGGTCGACTTGGTACCACGCCATGACGCTGAACGAGAGGAAGAAGCCGACGAGCGCAACGCCGTACATGACGCCGACGCTCGTGAGCTTGATGAGCTGCATGAGCAGGACGTTGATGCAGACGTTGCAGAGCACGTAGCACACGAGGATCACGAGTCCGAGCTGGTTGTACATAGTGGGACGTAGGCATGCATATAGAGTAGAGTGAGTCGAACGGGTCGCGAGCCATTCGTAGTCGTAGTCGTATACACAGTCGTCGTCGTCGTCGTCGTAGTGCTAGCAATGAGAGGCGACAGTGGCGCGTTGGGACGTACGTGACACTGGTCCGATGCGACTTCGGCGCGGCCGTTGATGAGACACTCGAGGCCGCTCGTCTTCTGGTTCAGGTTGAGGAACTGACGTATACAGACACATCGATACAGTCACGAGTCAGTCCAGGTCGATCAGGCGGTCAGTTGCTACTCGTCGTAGAGTCAGGCTTCACCTCGGTGTCAAAGACGATCGGTGCGATCATGAGACCGCCAATGAACTGGTAGACCGAGACCCACGCATTGAGGTAGACCATGTCCATCGGTTGGTCGCGGATCGCGCGCTCTTTGTAGATCATCGACAGTGCGCCTGGCACAGCTGCAAGCAAGTACACGAAGCTGCATAGACAATCGTCCAAATGCACAAGCGAACATCGTCAGACACTGGCAGTAGACAGCAGCCATGACCTCGACACTGTCGGTCCTGAGTCTTAGACGCACCTGTTCCACGCGCTCTCGCGGTCGTCGGCGCGGTCGCTGTCGAGGCTGCTCGATCGACCGACCATACAGTCACGACAGACAGAGAGCGTGTCAGTAACGTGCCCTAACAGACTGTACTGGATTGGACTACTGGACGGTCAACAGAGATGGCAGATGTCCATACAACGTACTCTCGGAACTCGGGCAGTAGCGAGATCAAGATGCCAGTTGTAATCGCAAGCAGTCCAAGCAGCTGTGCGCGCGAGTACCGCGTCCCAAAGACGAGCATCGATACGAGTGCAGCGAGTGGGATCGACGCCTGCATGAACAGCAGCGTCTGGATCGGTTCGGTCTTGCCGCCAGCGAGGAACAGCATCATCGCCTGGTGTGGACGTGGTCATCAGCGCCATGCGACATGTATACAAGCGCATCGAGCTCAGCAGGTGCGACGTACGTGGAGCAGGTCGAGCATGCCCATGGCAAAGAAGTGGAGCTTAGGGAACTCGGTCACTTCTTCTTCGATAAAGTCCTGCGGTAGTAGGCGAATCGAGAGTGTACATGCGTACTTCAGTGAGCATTGCGCGACTCGCAGACAGCAGGTGTGATGATCGACGTACGTCCTGCGCCGACTTGTAGCCAATGATGCAGAACAGCGGTGGGATGAAGAGGAACGTCATGAGCTGACAGAGAAAGTACCGATACGACTCCATGCGGTCGACCATGAGCTTGAACATGAAGCGCTCGGACGACATGGCGAACACGAGGAGGAGGATGATCGCAAACGACAGCAGCGACTGGCAGCGCACAGACAGAAGCGTGAGTGAGCCGGTGGGATACGTCGTACTGCGTTCGTATACACGCACCTTGCTCGAGCAGATGTGGTACGGCTTGCCCGACAGCGCGTCCGTGCCGAGACTCAGCAGCGGGTTGTGGAGCTTCATGGCTGCTCGCGTCGCTCGGCTCGCACGTGCGCACTTCGAAGGTGCAACGATAGCCACTGCGCGGCGTTACGCTTGCTGGACGATGTGCAGCGCTCCGTGTGCTTGTGTACGAGTGCGCTCGTCCGTACTCGTGCTCGTGCTCGTGAAGCGCTGCTCGATGGTCTGAGTTACCGCGGCAGCTACTGCGTCACGTACGAGCACGCTTGCTGAAGCGTGAGTGGAAGCCAGAGATGACGATGGAGCGTGTGTCGGTGTGTATGTACGTGCGCAAAGTAAGCTGAGCTGGTTCGTCGTCGTTGTCGTCGTGTGCTGATCGTTTGGCTTGTTGTCACGTGCTGCTGCTGGCGTGCTCGGATTGCACTGATTTGCGGATGCTGATGTGTGTGGCCCACATCAGATCAAAGACAAATCCGAGGGTGGACCACTTACAATACCTCAGCATTCTGATAAGTACGAACATTCGATACTTATGCGAGTAAGTACGAATGCATCACTCGCGTCGTTTCGCGTCCAGCAAAACGGACGTGCATTGCTCTAGGGGATCACTATCACTACCTCCGACGGCAACGACGACGACGACGACGACGGCAACCAGACGCACAGCTCAAAGATCTCGCATTTCCACGCACACAAACGCAAAGTGCGCGATGGTGTTCCCCACGAGCAGCCCGAGCACACACGGCGAGAGAGAGACGCGCAAGAACCTGCCGTCCATCTCCGAGGAGAACGACGAGACGCGGCGTGCCGAGGCGTCGGACGATGCAACACAGTCGAGCAGCAGTGCGTCGCTACATGGCAGCGTCCAGGAGAATCGCTGGAAGCTCGCGTTCCGTCAGCTCGTGTTCATGAAGCGCATGAACATGCAGTTCAACGACCGCGCCAAGAACGAGATCGAGCTGCGGCAGCAAAACATCACGGTACGTGCACAGCGACTGTCGTAGGAGCGCGCATTGCTCGTATCGCCTCAAGGGCGTCTCACTCACTCCCGTGCATGTGTTTGCTCTCTACTACGTACAGCCGACGTCACTGATGTGCAGCGTTCCATACTTTAACGCACTCACGCCCGAGGAGATCACGACGCTCGTCGCTGCGAGTCAACACGAGCCGCTGCGACCAGGCGAGAGCAAGGCGCTGCTCGCGAGCGTCGACGCCGACAATGAGTCGGCACCAGCAGCGCTTGGGCAGTTCTACATCATCATCAGCGGCACGCTCGCGCTCGCACGCGCCGACGTCGAGAACGTCAAAGCTGTCAAGCAGGCCGAGCTGCTGCCGCCAATGAAGCTCGGCATCGGCGATTTCTTTGCTGTGCACGCTGCAGCGTCAGCGATGAAGGTCATTGCGATGGAGCCTGTCGAGTGTCTCGTCGTGCCGATGCACATCATTGCTGGACTCAGTCCAGCGCTTAGTGCGCAGATCCAAGCCGAGACGAACGACTCGGTGTGCGAGTCGCCCGAGGTACGGCCAGTCGTTCATCTGTCTGGTTGTATAACTGGCTGGCTGGCTGTTTGCGAGCGTGAATAGTGTCTGACGTTGCCCCATGTCGTCAGACCGAGAGTTACAAGCAGTGGGCGCTCCAGTTCTCGTTCGCGTCGACCAAGTGCGCGTTCCCATCTGCTGAACCTGGCGGTCTCGCGACGTGCTCAGCGAAGACGTTCTGCAAAGACCACTTCCCGCACATGTCGCCCGAGAACGAGCTCGACCATACGCTCGAGCACGTGCGTGCAGCACTCACGTCGATCTTCTCAGCGCGCAAGATCCGCATCTTTGCAGTCGACGACGCAAACGAACGACTCGTCGTCAAGGTGAGTGAGAGTCCAATGGCTACTTCGTATTGCCTGTGTGTGCGTTCGAGACCGACTGACTGACGACTGGACCGTCGTTCCACAGTTCTCGGACGAGCGATCGCTACAGCGTTACGTCGCAGTCGCCGACACAATTGCGCGTCACGTCCTCGCCAAGCGCGAGTCGGTCTTTGTGTCACGCGGCACCGACATCTGCATGAACAGTGATGACGCGACAGACCCAGCAGCAACCGCGACTGGACTGTACCACAGCGACGACGTCGTGCTCGCAGCGCCGTTCTTCGAGTACTTCCCGCTCGGTGCGTATCGCGAGTCAGTCGACGCGCCACGGATCGTTGGGATCCTCGAAGTCGTGATCCCGACGACTGATCGTTCCGATGTGGTTACGAATGCGACCGAGAACGACATGTGCATCCTCGACCTCATGGCGCAGGAGCTGAGTCGGTACTTGTACTTTCACTACAACGAGTTCTTCCACGTCCCGTCAGCCACTAGCAGCAGCAGCCATAGTAGCACCGAGCTTATCGATGATATCAGTGAGTCGCCGACCGAAGTGCTGCCAGCACCCGACGTACGAGCTGCTGACGACGCGCGCACGCTCCTCGTGCACTTTGAGACCTTCGAGTTTGACGGCCTCGCTGCGATCACGCACGCTGTTGTGAACATCGAGCTTGGCAGCATGGTGCTCGCGACGCAGACAGCTCCCGTCATGTGTCCACCGGCGTCGCCGACCAAACACAGTGGCGGTGCCGCTGCAGCGACAGCGACGACTGGTCCATTATCGGCAGGTTACATGCGCAAGGTCTTCTTTGACAGCACGACGCTCGCAATGGGCCTCGCACTCGCCAACATCCCGCATGGCTCGCACTTGCGCGTCGCGCTCTTGGGCCGCAGCAACGAATGCGTCGCGTGGACTGGCGTCCACCTCTTTGACTTTGGTCACGCGCTCCGCACTGGACGCGTCGTACTCGATGTGCGGGCGACCCACAAAGGCGTCGTGACGCCGCTCGAAGTTGCAAATTGTCTCAAACGCAGCACGCATGCAGCAAGTGGCAGTGTCGGTGCGCTCACGCTCTCGCTCGAGTGCACCGGCGAATCGCCGCGCGGCTTTGCGTTCTCGAGCATCGCGCGCAAGCAGAGCATCGCATTCCGCGCCTCGATCTTCTACAACAACGCAGTCGATGTGAAGGTCGCCGACGCGACAGTTGCAAACCCGACTGCAACAATTGCAGCGCTACCAGCAAAGCGTCAAATGCTGCTTACCCAGGTAACGCAGAGTCCGCTCGTTGCGCTCTCGGTCGACGACCGGGCGTTTGTCTGGGACGCGCGGCTTGCGCTCGTCGACGACCCAGCATTGCTCCCAACGTTCTTGCTCGCAGTCGACTGGAGCCGCCGCGAACAGGTCATGGAAGCGTACCGACTCCTGCACGTGTGGCAGCCACCGACGTACCTCCAGGCCTTGCAGCTCCTGAGTCCAGCGTTCCCGGACCCGAAAGTGCGCGCGTACGCCGTGCGGTGCATGCACGCACTGCCGGACCACCGGCTCCGACTCTACTTGCTCCAGCTCGTGCAGGTGCTCAAGAACGAGCGGTACCACGACTCGGCGCTCGCGCGGTTCCTACTCATGCGCGGCCTCCAAAGTCCGGCGCAGATCGGGTACTTGCTGTATTGGTACCTCCAGGCCGAGACGCACAGCGCAGTGACAGCCGAGCGCTTTGCGCTCATCAAGGCGCAGTACCTCGTGCTCTGCGGCAGCTACAAGCTCGAGCTGCGCCAGTCTGTGTACGTCATGAAGCAGCTCGAGACGATCGCGGCTGCTGTCAAGCGCGAGCCGACGCCGGCAGCGCGCAATGACAAGCTCCAGCTCGAGTTGCGCCGCGCTGTATTGCCCGAGACGTTCCAGGTTTGTCGAAGTCTGACTGTGAATGTTGGGACTGTACCAGTTTGTAACTGCATCGGTTTGTGACTTTGTGACTGCCTCCATTTGTGACTAGTTGCTTATATTGTTGTCTATATGTACGACTGCGGCATGTTGTGACTACATTCTGTTGCGACTGTCTACATGGTGCGATGTCACTCTCTGTGTTTGTAACTTCTACTCACCTCGTCTTGTGACTCACTTCGACGCTATCGACACAGATCCCACTGCATCCGCACACGTTCTACAGCGCCGTGCGTGTCGACAAGTGCCGCGTGATGGAGTCGAAGAAGCGGCCGCTGTTTCTGCAACTCGCGAACGCGAGAGCGCAGCACGGCTGTCCGTTCGTGCTCTTCAAGGCGGGCGACGACCTGCGACAGGACCAGCTCGTGATCCAATTGTTGCGCGTCATGGACGATCTGTGGCGCGAAGCCGGTCTCGACCTCTGCCTCTTGCCGTACTCGTGCATCTCGACCGGCGACGCGATCGGCCTGATCGAGGTCGTCGGCGACGCCGAGACGCTCGCGAGCATCATCTACGGCCGCCACGACAAGTCCTATACCAACCTCAGCCGCAAGCTCCGGTCGGCAAGAGACGCGCTCGTGACCGACGCTGTGCTCACCGAGTGGCTTGTAGGCAAACAAACAGCAGCTGCTGCGACTGCGACTACTGCAGCAACAACAACATCGCCGCCTGACACGCCGTCGAATAGCGCGATCGCTGCTGTCGCAGCTGACGCGTCGCTGCTCACGCCGCCAACGTCGCCAGTTGAACCAGCAGGCGACCGCGAACTCGAGCTCGTCCTTGAATCCGATGCAGTTGAACTCGAACTCGAGTCACCGCCATCCAAGGCGTCGTCGACACCAGCACCAGCACCAGCGTCGCCGTCGATGTCGACGTGCTTCCCACTCTCGCCGAGCAAGATGCTGCGCCGCCTAAGTTTCAAGAAATCCGCAGCGGCGGCTGGTCCAACAACTGCTACTACTGCACCGCTCGATCCCGACGTCCTCCACAACTTTATACGGTCGTGTGCTGGTTACTGCGTTGCAACGTACGTGCTCGGCATCGGCGACCGGCACAACGACAACATCATGCTCCAGCGCTGCGGGAAGCTGTTCCACATTGACTTTGGCCACTTTCTCGGCAACTTCAAGTCGAAGCTCGGCGTCAAGCGCGAGCGCGCACCGTTCGTGTTCACACCGTCGATGCTCCACGTGCTGGGCGGCGTCCGCAGCCCGCACTTTGCAGCGTTCGAGACGCTCGCGTGCGCGGCGTTCCGCGTCCTTCGCGCGCACTCGAACCTGCTCCTCACGCTGCTCGTGCTCGCATTGCCGAGTGGCATCCCAGAGCTTGCGAGTGCGGATGACCTCGCGTGGGTCCACAGCGCGTTGATGCTCTCGCTCGACGACGATGCAGCGGAAGCAAAGTTCCGGAAGCTCATTACTGTTGCGTTGCGCACGAAGACGACGCAGCTCAACGACGCGGTGCACCTCATGGCGCACTAGGACTCGAAGTGTGTTCGAGTGTCAGAAGATGGAGGGCGTGCTAGTATCGGTTTGCACAGCACCAAGTGATTCGAGATGAGTGCAGGACGCACACACTCACATATGGCGCCAATCAGCCACTTGCACACACACAGTCATTCAATTGGGGATCGAGACGAGTGCATTCGTTGCTCGCATGGCCGCTGACTCTGCACTCAGCTGCATTGCGTTTCCTCGTCTGTGCGTCGCTTGCACTGGGTAGTCTATCGCTATGCTGCCTTCCTCCTTGTGTGTCGCCTCGAGTAGCTCCCGTACCAGCCGTCGCGCGCGTCTACCTACGTCAGTACTCACTCGCAAGGTAGCTCGCACTCGTTGGCGACGTCGTCGACTCGGCAGCGCGCGACGTCGCAGGTTTCTTGGGTCGCACAACGACACGAGCCTGTGGCGGAATGACGTTGTACGTCCCACGCGGCACCGGCCGTTCTTTTGGCAACAGACTCATCTTGATGTCCTGGAGCTTCTTCGTCGCTTCGACGATCTGCTTGGACTCGAGCACGGCCTGGACGTTCCGATTGCGCTGGAGCAAGCGCTTCGAGTCGAGGTTCCGTTGTTTCAAGTGCTCTTTCCGACGGCCGTCGATGCGCTTGAGCAAGGCCTGGAGCTCGGCGGCCTGCTGCTGCCGGAGCTTGCCCTCTTTGCGCGCAAACACGTGGCGGTACTCGTCGGTCATCTTCGCACGCTCGTCCGCCTCGATCTCGTCGGCGATCTGCTTGATTTTCTGGGCTTCGCTGTAGCTCTTCTGCTGTGCGAGGCGGTGTTGGCGACGACGCCACTCAATGAGCTCTTTCGAGAACTTGGGCGGCCGCTCAAGGAGCTCAGACTCGAGCGTCGCCTGGAACGCGCGTGTGTCCCCAGCGTGCTTCTCGGTCATCTGCTTGACGTACGCTTGCGCCATGCGGTCGTACTCGTCCATGTACTGGTCCCACGCCGTGTTAAAGTCGCTAAACTGCATGTTATGGGCGATCTGGATGTCCTGCCGCTCAGCGACTTGCCTGGCTTTGAGTGCCTTTGACTGCCGCTTGAACTCTTGCTTGCGCAGTGCCGTGAGTTGCGTGTCGGCGCGCTGCGCTTCGAGGTAGTTGCCGTCCTCTTCGCACTTGAGACGGTACTCTTCGAGGATCGTAATGAACTCGACGACTTTCGGATCGGGTCCCATGCGGAAGAGTGCGTCGTTGCTCGTACCGCCATCGTGATCCTGCTGCTGCATATTGGACTTGATGATCGCGACAAAGTCGCTGAACGGGATCTCGCCGCGCTCGTTTGCATAGTCGTCGAGCTCATTGAGCATCTCTAAAGGTGTGGTTAGTCATTGTATCGTGTCGATTCAGAAAGAACGACGTAGTCGCCAGGCACGTACATCATAAGCAGTGTGTGAGTGTGAGTCTCGCTAGAGCTTCGACTTTGACAACAACGATCAGTGCATCTACATACGAGCGCACCTTGTGTGGCGTTGCGGCCGAGCTTCTCGAGGATCGACGGGATGTGCTCGGTCGAGATGAAGCCGCTGCCAGTCTCGTCGTAGACGGCGAACACCGCTGAGGATCGAGTTACACACGAGGTAGAGTGAGTCACAGCGCCAACGAGGTGTGTAGGCACGTGACGCCATCGTCTCGAGGGAGAGCGACGTCGTTTGCTGTCGTCTCGTATACAATCGAGCAAAGACGCGCAGAGGAAGTCGATGCGCACCTCGGAGCGCCCCCATCTCCTCTGCAGACAACTCGGTCGTCGTCGAACCGCCGCCATCGTCTGCCATCGTCGCGTTTGGGTGATGTATATAGGTAGACAACAGCAGTAGAAACAGATGTGCGTCGGTCGCGCTCGCTGCTCTGTGCTGCTTGCGTCGTGACTTGCGTCGGTGACTTGCGTCGGTGGAATGCTGAGCGCAACGACGATGAGATCGATCAGATCATCGAGTACATGTGGGTCGAGTGGCTATTTCGGACATCGCATACTCAAATAGATATAATCAGATGGCATCGATAATCACATGTAAAATCAGGTATCCTATAATGATTGCTGCATGATTTTAGCCAACGGGTCTGATCTGTCTTGGCATGGATGGTCAGACGATGGTGGCAGCGCGAATGGGTCGGTCGGTCGTGAAGCGCAGCACACATCGAGGGCATCTCGATGGACCCTGTTCCCCATCCACATCATCATGCCACCTCTCTGTCTACCTGCCGAGCTGTCTACCTGGACTCGCAACACTGTCGACACTGTCCACTACTCTCCACTATCTCTACGGATCAACATTGTCGTCGTCGACAGCAACATCGTCATCGTCACTAACGCCATCGTCATCATCGCGCAGCCATGGGTGTTGCAGTGCTTCAAGCGCAGTCGCACGCTGCAATGGGTCGTACCGCAGCATCGGCTCAAGGAACGACGCAAGACTCGCAGCATCCTCTGTCGTGAACCGGTACTTTTCAATCAGCACGTGCTCGAGCTCCCAGTACTTGAGACTCTTGATGTGCTTGAGCTCGCCCTTGCGCGTAAAGAACTCCTTGGCGCCGCGCGCACTTGCCGTAAACGCCTTGGGCATACGCCCGAGCAGCTCAATCATCTGCGCAAGATGATCTTCGTCGCGACTAAAGTTGCGTCCGCTCTTGGGGTCAAACAACAGATCGCCCGTGAGCAACTCGAACACAAAGCACGCCATGCTCCACATGTCGGCCGACGTGTCGTACTTGCGACCGAGGATGACTTCCGGGCTCCGGTACTGCCGCGTCTGGATGTCGTCGGTAAAGTGCTTGTGCGTCCAGCACGCATTCCCGAGGTCGCACACCTTGGCACGGAGAGCGAGTGCGTCGAATCGCTGGCTCGCACTGAGGGCAGCGAGCGTCGCGCGCCACTTGGTGAGTCGCGATGCGAGCGGCCGCACACCAAGCGACTTGTTTGCACGCGCTGCGATGACGCGAAGTGCAACGCCCTGGAGAATCAGATCGTGTGTATCGACTGACGGTGTCGGTAGTGTCGACGACAATGTCGATGGAGCGCTGCTGCTGCTGCTTGTGAGTGCGTCAAGGCGTGGCGGCGGTAGATAGAAGCCTGGGAAGCTGTACGCAGTCGTTGCTGGTAGCGTGAGGAAGCCGAGTCCGTCGATGTGCGTCTCGAGGTGTGCTGATTTCAGGCCAGCCAATCCACATACAAACGAATCAGTTGATCAGATTGCATCTCGGTCTGATTCCACCATACAGATACGAACACGTACCGAGCACTGGCGCCAAGTACCGCGCGTCAAACTCGACTTTCCAGAGCGCCAAGTGCTTTGACGTGCTGTCACTCGTCGCTGCTGCTGCTGCTGCTGGTTCGAACGCACTTGCAAGTGCATCTTCGAGCGCTGTCACAGCTGAACCACCGCGCATGCGGTCGAGGTACCTAGCGCCATACAACACACACAGTCAATCAGACGCGAAGCTCAATGCTGCTGCTGATGCTGATACCGACAGCAACGCACCGAAGTGTGAACGACGTGCGCACGACCGATGCGTCGGTAGTCGCGTCAGTCGGCACTGTGATCGTAATCTCAATGTCTTTCTTGCGCGACCCGACGACGCGACCTTCGGGCAGCAGCAGCATCACGCGCGCAGCAAACTCAGGTGCGAGCGCGACCCAATTGTCGTCGTCGTCGTCGTCGTCGTCAACGACACCAGCAGCAGCACGCACTTTGCTGCTGGCAATGCGGTCGAGTCGCGCAGTTGCAGTTGGCGCGATGACTCTCACGTCTGATTCTGGTTCTGATTCCATGGAAGCTTGTAGCGGGTCGTGATTGCTAGCAGCAGCGACGCTAAAGTTCGCAAGCAGCTCGGCGTGCACACTGCTGCTGGGACTCGCAGCTGCCTCGACTGTGAGCTGCTTGAGCGCGTCTGATATAGCTGAGACTGAGACTGATCCAACAGCATCGCTGGTGTCGTCAGCGCCAGCTGTGCGGCTCTGCTTCTTCTGCTTCTTCTTCTGCTTCTTCCGGAGCTTCTTCTTCGCGTCGCGCGAGAGCTCACCAGTCGGTACTGCTGCTGCTGCTGCTAGTGCCGTAGCGCCAGTCCCAGTAGTCTCAACACTACTCGGTCGAAGGAAGCGGACGTACTCGGAGCGCTGGAGCTTTGGCAGTCGCGGAATCGCGAGCGACAGCAGCACGTTCTCAGGCTTGAGGTCCGTGTGGATGATGCTGCACTCCGTGTGCAAGAACGCAAGTGCTGCGAGGATGTCGCGGCTCAAGCGCTTCACGAGCGCCATTGGAATGCCTCGATAGTTGTAGTACTTGATGAGCGTCAAGAGGTTGTCGCCGAGCATCTCAAAGACCATACACACGTCTATCGACAGCACAGCAATGCGTGAGTGTTAGCGTATACATAAGACGTTCGCCGACGAATGAGATACCGAATACGATCGACGTACGGCGTCCGTGCGGGCCAACGTGCTCGAACGAGTCAATGAGCCGGACGACGCGGATCGTGTTGAGCGTTCCGCTGCGTGTCGCAGCATCGACTGTGCACTGCAGCAGCTCGATCTCGTCCTGCGCCGCTTCGGTGTAGTGCCGCGCGCTCTTCTGGACTTTGAGTGCAACAAATGCATTTGAGACACGGTCGCGGCACTTCCAGACTGTCGAAAAGTGACCCCATCCGAGCTTCTCGAGTACGACAAACCGGTTGTTGTACACCTGACCGACCTGTGTATACGGATATGCATAGGAATAAGAAACCACATCGACTAAATACGTTCAAGCAGTACACGCAGACGCACCTCGACCGGGTGGTACCCGCCGGTCTTGTAGCTCTTGAGCTCTTCGGCTTCGCTCTCGGTCGAAAAGTAGTCGTTATCATCATCTACGTCATCGTCGTGCGTCACGTCGCTCCATACTGCGCTGTCGGTATAGTCGCCATTGTCATCATTGCCATTGGCGTCATCACCGCAGCAGTCACTCAACGAGCTGCGGAGGCTCGAGCCACCGCCGCCGCCGTTCACAACTGCGTTCTTGGTCGAGAGACCGTCGAGCGAGTCGTCGGATGGCGCCACGGCTTTCGTTTTCTTCTTGCTCTTCTTGGCTCGGCCGTGCTGCTGGTGCTGCTGGTGCTCATGCGTGTCAATGCCGCTAGTGTCAATTGCTTCGCTACCAGACGCGAGTGCGAGTGGCAGGGCAGGCGGTTTGCCGTGCTTTTGGCGGTTCGCGCGTCGCTTCTTCTTCTTTGCGCTACTTGGCGTCGCGACCTCGTGTGCACGCGCAGATGCTGCGTCGCTGCTGTCTGCACAGACCATGAACCAGACGAGCAGCACCCAGAGCACGAGCATTGTGTGTAGCGGTTTTGGTGGAGGGAAGGAAGGAAGGAAGGATCCGCGGTGGCGTTGACGACAACGAACGAGAGCGTGAGAGACGTCAGTCGCAAGCGAGGGATGCAACGAGAACACGAGCAGGTTGAACGTACGTGGCGGCTCCATCGTGGTCGTCGGGAGCGCAGTGTTGGCAGCAGCAGGTTCCATATTTCCACTGCTCGTTCAGCGCAAGTGATGATCGGCAGGAAGGAGGTCATTTGCATGGTTGCTCGACGTGGCGTGGTCCACGTGGCACGACGTGGACCACGCTAGGTAGTTGCGACCTCAAACTATCTCCTCTTGAGGAAGCATGTAGACTGCAACACCTGACTCCTGGTCATCAGCCTCTGTATCTATGGTGTGCATACAGCAGACAGCTCACGCACTCCCTCTCAGATCACGCTGCGGGATGCTCGGCTACTGTCACGACGACCGTTGCGCTCTTTCCCGACATATCCCCCTGCCGTCACGCTCCCGTCCGTACAGCAGCAGCAGACTTGCATTGCATGTATGGCACATGACCGATGCGCACATGTGCGCACGCGTTCAAGCGAATGCGCGGAGTGTGCAGGCGTCGCACGACCTGCATCGACAGCAAAGCGTCTTCCCACACGACCTGCTTCTGCGCACGCAACGTCTGTGTCACGCCTCTCAACAACAAACAACGCGACACGCGGACGCGTCGATGTTGTCCCACTCGCGTCGACGCGCCTCCTACTCTCGCCGCACGAACGTTCTTGTGGCGCTGCTACGAGCACCATCGGCACATGCATCCTGCTTCGTACGACCACAATGGCTAGACGATATCCAGTGTTGCCACTATCGTCCTGACCATCGGAACTGCTCGTCTGTAGCGACTTGCTCGTTCGCTTCCAGCCATCGAACACACCAATTTATTGTATTGCGCTTATCGGTTCTTATTATTGATGCCCAAGTGCTTGAGGTACTTGAACCGAATGTCGTGCGGCGACCGACCACGCGGCGCGAGCTTGATCTGCGTCTCGATCGGGCACAGCGATAGCGTCGGCACTGCAGCTGCCGATACTGTACCACTACTACTACTACTGCTACTGCCAACTGAAATAGCAGCCTTCTGTATAGCAGCGTCGCGCTTCTGCTGCTGCTGCTGCATCGCTGCGACTTTGCGCTGCGCCGCTTCTTCAGCCATCATCGCGTCGGTCTCGCGTGCTTCCAGAGCGCATTGCGCGTCAAACTCACGCTCGAGCTCGTCGTACACGGCCTCCAAATTGCGCTCGACCATCGCGACAAACTCGACGCGCGTGTGCCACATGCCGTCGCGCTGGCGCTTCGAGTAGTCGGTATGCAGCGGGATGTAAAACAGCTCGGCTTCGTCGCTAAAGCGGATACTGCGGCGCATCGGAGCGACTGCTGGAGGCGAAGCGTCACTACTGCTACTGCTGCTGGGCGACGACGATGTTGATGCTGTAGGGCTGCCACTCTCGGTCGGAGTGACCGTAGTTGCCTCAGGAGATTCGACCTTGTCACTCGCGCCATACCAGCTCGCAAGCAGCTGGAAGATGCTCTTCGATGCACCACGGGCACTCGGTGCGTCGTTCAGCTGGACTTTCAGACCTTTGTGACGTATGCGACGGCGGCCGCTCGAGCGCTCGAGGTCGCTCCGTGTGACGGTCAAACCAAGCTGCTTCCAGTACTTGTGGCGAATCGCCATCGAGTCGCGCCGTAGCAGCTGCGGTGCTGCCGCCATGCGGTTGGTCGTTGCGGTCGCTGGTGGCGCGTCGGTGCTGCTGCTGGTGTGGACGACCAATGGACTGTGGGGCGTTGGGAGACACTCGGTGTCGGCGCACACGCGCTTCTTGTGCTTCGCTTTGCTGCTGTTTGGATTGCTGTTTGGACTGCCGAGACTGCTGTTGCGCGAATGCCGGCGCCGTCGCTTCTCGTCTTCGACTGCGAGGTCGTCCATTGGACACACAGGCAGGAGCGTCGGCATTGGCTTGAGTAGGAACCGCGAAGGACTGCTGCTGCTCTGTGAGTCGTCCTCGGACTCGTCAAACTCGTCGCCGTATTCGGACGACGACGATGACGATGACGACGACGATACGCTCTCGCTGCTGTGCACTATCGAGTCGCTCTGTGCGTATAACGCAGTGCGGTCGCTGCTGCTGCTGCAGTCGACGGTCAGTGGCGGCAGAGCCGCGCGGTTGCTAGCAGCAGCAGTAGGCTCATCTGTGCTGGTCACTTGCAACGGCGCATCACGCACTGTCGTCGTCTCTGTCGCGGAAAGCTCGCTCGCTCGTACACTGGTGCTCTCAGTGCTGGTCGTTGTTGTAGTTGCGAGTGTGCTGGTGGTGAGCGCGATCGTGCTCGCGACGGTTGCGACTGGCGTGCTGGCGGTGCAGCAGCTCGCAGCAACGGCCGGGTCCATCGATCGGATCCCCATGTAGTGAATGGCGCAATGTAGATGTGTGCGTGTGTGTGCGTAGCACGTTGCGAGTTGAGCGCAAGCAGGGAGGGGCGCGAGCGACGTCTTCTCAAGCGGCGGCTGCGTTCGTTGCGCCAAGAGAAGGAATGAGGAGGAGCGCGCTCTTCGTTGGGCGACATTCGTCTCGCGTGCGTTTGCGCAGGTTCAAGGTATGACGCAACATAGGTCGGAAGATAACTGACAGTCAAATGTCAGGAATGGTCGCACTGCAATCCTGCGACACATCTTGCTCTCAGTATACTTCGCTCCATTCGTTCACGAACACTGCTGTACGATCGAATTTGAGAGCTGTTTTCGTAACAATGGCTGTTCTTTCTCACGTGTCGCGACCTGTCTCTGTTCAGCGTTATCTCAAATTTGAAGTCGGTGCAAACATGCACTTCGCACATACAAACCGCAAGATAAATCTACATTGCTCCGAACGACCAAGCAAACATGAACACAGTCAGCGAACGTCATCCGCTTGTTGTGTCGATACTGTTCGCAGGCCCCAGCTCAACTGGCGCTCCTAGTGTTACCACTGCCATCGCACTTGCCAACAGTGCACATTTGCGCTCTATTTCGAATCAGCCGATTCGTGAGAATCGCCTAAATGTCATCCTGGATCGCAATGGACGCCACCGCCTGCTGGTCTTGACTCCAGCTGGTGTCTTGACTGCAGATATGACAATCGCGCAAAAGCGCATGCCAGCGGATGTACGGATCGCAGCCGATCGAGCCACAACGCTCTTGTATAGCAGCCGTCGCTGCTGCAGTGCTGTCCAGTGCGTTGCACGTGCTCGCCACCTTCAAGCTGGCGCATGCTATGAGCTGCGAATGTTAGGAAATCAAACGTAAATATCCGCACATTTGTTTGCTCCTCGTCGTCAAATTTCAGTTCCCATTCAAATCGCATCTGCTGACTGCGAAGCCACGTTTTGTACCTCCTCACAGCTCAAACTCAGAACGCTGTTCACCAGCTGCTGGCTGCAGTGCCACAAGAACCTGCAATGCTGCTGGCTTCTACGTGCGTCGACTGAGTTGCATCGTCGCGAGGTCTTGTTGCAAGAAGAGTGCACAGACCCGATACCGAGTGAGAACGAGCTGGACGAGGCGGGAAAGCAATGCGAAACGACTTGCGGCGACCATTCGGAGCAAGAGGAACGCACTGTGTGACTCGAGGCGAGTCACGCGCATGCGATTGGCTGTGCGCGTCAGTGTGACCGCCTCCGAGTGAGTGCCATCAGAGCAGCACTGGTATCCTCGACGCTTGCTAGTAAGGCAGGTCAACAGGCGACAGACACACGCAGCGCGTGAGGTGAACAGGATGCGACCAGCGCATCCAAGCAGCGCGGCTGTGCCACCAACGGTGACACCTGCAGCGGCGGGACCTGCTGCTGCTGTCGTTGGCAGTCGACACCAGCGGCTGCTCAGCGGTGCGCACATCATCAAGAGCTACGTGCACGAGAGCGAGCTGCGGCGAGAGGCATCCAAGTGCGATGACGTGTCTATGCCTGGCTTGCACGGTGTACTCACTTATACAGGAGCTGCTGACGACACGCTGACGCGTCGAGTGGCTGCATGCATGTGCAGGTTCAACAACGCGCCAGTGTCGCTCTACAGCAGCAAGTCGCAGCTTAGCGAATCCGACATCCATCGCAGCGAGCTGCATACAGCAGAGTCGCCCAGATGCATTGGCAAACAGGATGGTGTGCGGCTGCCAGTCAAACCGAGCACTGCACCTGCCGACAGCGCGAGCTTTCGAATGCGTCAGCACGCGACCATGGGCAGTGGAGATAACCAGCATGAAGAGTGCGACGCTGCGCGAGATGGCACCACCACTGCTACAGTCGTGCACCAGCCGCTCGCTGCGTTCTTTGCTGGCAAGAGCGCGCATCGTGCGCGACGGTTGTCGATCTCGGCAGCGCACGTCGCGCAGATGCAAGCGCTTGCACTTAGCACTGTCGGCAGCACAGGTCCGATCAAGTCGCCGGTCATGACAGCAGCAAAGCGACGACTACAGATCGAGTCCGTTGCGTCTGGATCGTCGTCGCCATTGCGCGCACTACCAGTCATGCCGCTGACGTCGCCACGCAGACGTCACAACGCAAGTAGCGCTGTTACTGTCCCAGTTTGAGTGGCCACGTGATCTTGTTGTTTGTACTCATTGGCAGTGTCGATCGGACCGCTTACAGAGCCTCCTGTGTAAATGTATGGGTCGTCACAGCTCTCGTCCAAGCTCGACTCGGTCCTCAAGTCGTCGTCGCACTGGATGCGGCGCAAGGTCGTGCTCGGCGACGAGAGCAGCAGCAAGCAGTCGCCAACCAGAGGCGGCGCCGCGAAGACACAGCACTCGCCGCGCCGCAATAGTGTCGCCACGTACAGTCACGAGAGCAAAGTCGCTACTGGTGGCGGCTCCGACGGCAGTAACAACGGCATCAGTCGCGACGTGCCGCACCACGACCTCGAGCAGAAAGTCATGGCAGCTTTCAGCCGAAGTGCGTGGCTGTTGCTGTTACTGTATGCCGCATCATCAGCAGTCATGCAGTCAGGACCACTCACTATTTGGATCGGTGTTGACTGTGTAAATGTGTGCATGTGTATGTATGCATATGGACGACATCCAGTCGTGCGCATGTGGCGCGAGCGCAAGCGCCGCAGCGAAGCGACGACACTGACGATCATGCACGGGAATAAACTGCGGCGTGACAACGGCGTCGAGTCGGCGCACGTCGTTGGGATCCTCTCGCGACGCATGATCCGCGAAGTCCCCGCGCTCCAGTTCTTTGACGTTGAGCCGGAATCGAGCCACTCCGTAGTCGGACCACAACCAGTACCACAACCGCCAATAGCGGTATCAGCGAGTCGCAGCACACCGCGCGGTGTGTGCTACACGCTTGATGCCGATGGCTGTCGATCTATCAAGATGAAGTCCGGTGCGCTGCGTGCGAGTCGCATGAACCAGCGCGACCATCGCCACCGCACGAGCGAGGCCGTGACGATCGAGAAAGCGATGAACAAGACCTTGCGTCGCAAGTGCGTTGGATCTATATGAGTGTATGTGTTTGAGTATTGCATTGACGATGCTGACGACGGTGATGCTATGTAGGATGGCAAAGCGCGTGAAGACGAAGCGACAGGAGATCTGTAAGCTCACGAACGAGTTCCACAAGTCGCGCCTCGATCGGTCAATGAGGCTCCAAGCGCAACTCGGTACGATTAATCGTTTGATGATTCGATCGACCTCTCTATGTTCATACGTTACGGTTTTGTATGTACCGAATGCTTGTCACTAGCGCTGCGGCAAGCCGAGGGCGAGAAGATGTTCAGCAAACGGCTCTCGCTCTTGCTCTCGGACGACACAGCATTGCCAGCGTACCAAGCGCAGAAAGAGCTTTACCTCGCGCGTGTCCGGTGTCGCAAAGCGCATCTGCTCGAGCGGTGCCAGGTGAGTGTGCGGGAGTCCTCAGTTGACTATCACAACTGGCTGCATGTGACCACACTGACTGACTATCTGACGTACTGGATGGATCTCTTCGCATCAGACGCTCGGTGCACTCGGTGCACTGTTGCAGCACGTCGAAGCGCGTGGCGACGCAACGGGTCTTGACGTCGCACCGAGCGAACTCCACTTCCTCGACCTCTTTCGGTGCGTCGTCGAAGGCGACCGCGTGCTCACGCGACTGATTGTCGACGGCATTCGCGATCAGCTCAATGCGCTCGACCAGCAAGCAACGCACGAACTCTTTGCGATCCTCCATCGTTACGCCAGTCAATAAATGAATCGCAGTCGTCACGACCGACCGACCGACCGACCAACCAGCAGCTCCATCGAGATACGATCCAATACGCTTCGATGTACTGGATGCAAGTGCATAGAGAGAAGTAGCTGCAGCAAGCGATATACACGATGGCATATCCGCACGGCAAGCAGCTCTACACAGCGTTCGCACTCGCTGCACGCTCGTCGTCACTCGACCGTGGCGAGAGCGTGCGCATTCGCAAGTCTGGGCGCTTTGGTGATAGCTCCGTAGCGGCATCCACTGCATCGAGCTGCTGCTGTAGGAGCTCGTTGTCAACGTCGTCGTCGTCGTCGCCATCCAAGTCCATGTGCTTGAACCGGTACACAGCAAACGCGACGCCAGCGACAGCAACCGCCGCTGCGAGGACACTCCCAACGACTGCGAGCCAGATCGGCCAGCTGAGCGTTGAGAGCTTGTAGTCGTCGCTGCTGTGGCTCACTCGGACGGCCGTGTCGTCGTACTGAATGTAGTACCCATCGCACGCGCTCGGGTCGTTCCGCGTCTGGAGTCCATAGCACGGCGCGACGCTCGCTTCAGTAGCATTTGCAACCTCGAGCTGCCCATTTGTCACACCAAATGGCGCAGTGTAGTGAAACACACCGGGCGCCATGTCGCGCGCGCGCGAGCCGTCGACAACGAAGTGATACGCGAGTGTCTGAGTGACTGGGTCGACGTCTTTCCACGCGACAAGGAGGTAGCCGCACTGCACGACACCACTCGCGTGGAACTGCAGCACCGCCGCACAGTCGCGCGAGACACACCGCGTTGGGTCTTTAAAGTAGACCCAGTCGGGACTCAGACCGGTCCCATTCAGCGCTGCCGCAACCATACAACGAACGAGGCAACCAGCTAGTCCGTCAGCTATGCTATACTAGTACATACAACATGGCAGTGAGACGCAACGTACTCGTGAGGCCCTGGGCGACTGCGCACTTTTGGAAGCGCTGCTGCTCGGCGTCAGCGCCAATGCAGCGCTTGCGGCTACGCGCTTGAAACACGTTGGTGCAGCCGACGACAAGGCTTGCGCATCGCTTGTCGCTCGTGCACGCGCACTCGTCGTCGTCGCAAAAGACGTCGTCGATCTGGACGTTCCCGGCTGCGTCGCACACGGCAATCGTGTCGTTTGATGCAGCTGCAGCCGCGTCGCTCTCGAGCGCGGAGCAGTGGCGCGCTGTGTACTGGCACGCGCTGCACTCGAACGCGCGAGAGACTGGAGTAATGGCAGCCAACGCTACAAGCGCGAGCATGAGCGCAAGCACTCGCAGTGGACGAGCAATACGACGCACGCTGGTCGCCTGCATTGTCGTCATGAACGCCACTGATGTCCTCGTTAACATCGTCGTCGCTGTTGTCGATGATCGATAGAGATCGCACGAAAGAGTGCGCTGGCGCTTCTTCGTTGTGTCTTGACCGAAAAATGATCTGACAAGAGTCGCACGACAGAACGCCAAGACAGACTTGCTTTTAGTTCAATACTGCAATTATCAAGTTTGCGAATACAAAATCGCTAATAAAATCCAAACAATACAATGAGCAAAATACCGCGACAACATCGAGATGCTCGAGTGGCTGAACAGCTACTGTCCGCGCGTGCTGCCGTACTCGGCGATGCTCGAGGCAGCGAAGCGAGGCAGTCTGCGAGTGCTGCAATGGCTGGCAGGTCGTCACGCTGACGCGCCGTGGGTGCCGCAGCTGATGGACGCAGCAGCGTCTGGCGGCCATGTCGAGATGCTGCAGTGGCTGCACGCACACCCGAAGAACGTCGGCTGCACGAACGAGGCAATGTC
>JAASGP010000244.1:0-26806 GCA_023334275.1 Globisporangium carolinianum | reverse complement strand
CGCAAGGATGAGCGCGAGCATCTCGGGGCGATCGTGCTCGGCAGCGCCGTGCAGCGCCGTCCATCCTCCTGTCATCACTGCGGTCACGTCCGCACCGAGTGACAGCAGCGTGGTCGCAGCGTCGATGTGGCCCATGCACACTGCAGCCATCAACGGTGTCGAATCTTCATCACCACACTCGTCCACGTCGATGCCGTGGGCGATCAACGTCGCGATGGTGCTCGCATGGCCAATACACGCTGTTGTGAATAGTGGCGACTTGAAACCAGCATACGGAGCGTGTAGGCTTGCACCGTGCTTCAGAAGCTGCGCTACGACGCTCGTGTGTCCGTTAGATGCAGCGAACCACAGCGCCGTCATGCCGCTTGCACTCGGAAGGTCCACACTCGCGCTGTACGAGAGGAGTACGTCGACGGCGTCTGCGTGTCCGAGCCTGCTTGCGATGTGCAGTGGCGCCATCCCATTCGCGGCTGTTACAGTCGTGCTGGCACCGCTCACGAGCAGCGGAGCGAGCACGCTCACGTTTCCGGCCTCTGCCGCCAAGTACAGCGACGTTTCGCCTTGTGCAGTCACGGCGTCGAGATCTGCGCCATGCTTCACGAGCAGCAGAACGAGGTTCACGCGTCCATATCGTGTCGCGTTTTGCAGCGCCGTGTCGCCCTCGATGATCTCAGCGCTCGCGTTCGCACCGCTCTCGAGCAGCGCCGCGACGATCTGCTCTGCGCCGTTATAGACAGCGATGTGCAACGATGCTATATCGAACTCTATCAAAGCGTTCGGGTCTGCACCGTGCGCCAGCAGCTGCAGTACGACGTCGGTGGCGCTGTATCGTGTTGCGACAAACAGCGCAGTGTAGCCTCGATCATCCAACGCCTCGAGGCACGCGCCGTGCGCCAACAGCGCTGCGACAACACCTGCGTGGCCAAACTGTGCTGCGATCATCAGCGACGTTCTTCCGCCCGACCGTGGAGCATCAACATCTGCACCGTGCTCGAGCAGCACCGTCACAGCATCGGCGTGGCCCTCCTTCGATGCGGTGTGAAGCGCGGTCCAACCAAGTTCTGTCTGAGCGCTGACGTCCGCGCCGCGCGCCAGCAGCGCAGCGATGATGCCCACGTGTCCAGAATTCGCCGCAGCGTGCAGTGGCGTTGCACCAGAGGTGATTGTAGTGTCCACACTCGCGCCACTTGCCAGCAGCATTGCCACGACCATCGAGTAACCTCGGATAGCCGCGGTCCACAGCGCGGTCTGCCCACCATCGAGATCTGAAAAGTCGACGTTTGCTCCGAACTCCAAGAGCGCGTCGACTACTGCAGGATGGTTGCACGCGCTCGCGACAAATAGGGGGATGCAGCTGTTGGTGGCGATTTGGATCTCGCGCGCTACGACTGCATCTTGCGGCTGCGACGAGAGGATGCTACGCACCACTGCAAGGTCGTCCTCGAGGCAGGCGTCGAGCAGGCGATTGAACGCTGGTGGTGCGGATAGCGATACATCAGAGTCGGATGTGAGCGTGGAGGCAGCGCTGGTAGTCATGGTGGTTCGTCAGGCTTGGTGGTGGTGACGTTGCGTAGCGTGTTGAATGGCGTTGCGATGTTGTTTGTGTAGTCGGCAGCGACAGCGGTGCACTTGTTGGTTGCGCGGCAGATTCGATTGTGTGGATGGCAAATGTGCTGAGTTGCGAGTCAATGCGAATCCATGCACGCAGTTACACTCCACACTGGAGTCGTCTGTAGCAGTCGTCGAGTATTGGCTACACGTCACATTGCTGGTTGGATGTTGGGTTGAGCATACACTCTGTCAATGGCATACATTCCGAATGTAAGAATGAACGCGCAGAAAATGTCAATTTTTGCAACACAAACATCATACGTGTACCAATATTGCAACCAACCTGAATATTGCACAGTAATATATTACGGTTGAGGAAATAGAATGTCAAATATAGAAGTAGTATATAACGTCACATATAAAATAATATGATCAATGACGCCGCTTTCTGTATTGCTTCTTACTGATTTCTTGTCGCTCTTCAGAATACTTATAGCATCTGACTAATTCGCCGAAAGTCGGTGCGAAAATATAGCAATATAGGTACAGCGTTATATATAACTTGCTGCGCAACACTGAGTGAATATGCAATGGTTAGCATTGGCGCGTAATTGTATAAGATATTCCGCTGACAATGGTGTTACCAATAGGTAGTCCGGCTATATAAAGGTTGATAAATTCCAGCCGCCGTGATTCTACGTAGATAAAAGTACAGCACAAACCCTATTGTTATATTTTTGGCAAGCAATACGAACTTGATTTGATATTGAGCACGGTTGCGCTATATTACTGAACACATTGCCACAGTTGACGTTGTGCTTCTTCAGCATTCACTTGTTGATTTAGAGTCGGAGCTTACAACTTGCTCGGTGCTTCTAGACAATGTTATATTATGCAGTTGACATAGCTAATATACCGTTTTTGTTTTTGATATTGCTGAAGTATCAAAGCTCTGTTCTTTCAGCGGGCTGATAGACGCGACACATTTCCTTTTGTCGCAAGAACAATACGTACTTGACAATTGTAAGTAACGAAGCCCTTGCATTGCATTTTGCTGTTTAACCATATATGTTAGGATATAGTAGACTGTCGATTCGGATACAACATGCTAATCGGATCCAGATGAAATATACCTCGTTTGGATTTGCAAGTAATCGACGATGGCAACAGCTGATTGATTGAAACGGCGATGATATTGTACGATGGTTTTGATCTTGTTTGTTTCATGTACTATCGGTTTTGTGTCGTTGATTGTCGTGGGATATCATTAGTTGAAGTGATGCAAGCCAGTATCTATATTATAAGTCAGGGTTAGATACAACGAATAATGTTGTGCGCAAATGCACTCCGTTTGAGAGTGTATCAGTTTACATACTTTACAAAATCGTAGTGATTGAGGTTGCTGGGCGAATGCCGCACGCACGTCTCACACTACAACTTCCACGTTGTTGGTGTTGTCCTTGCAGTCCTTGCCCCGAATGACGTGAGCAGCAGCTGCGTTCGTGCTTTTCGGTACAATTGAACTCGAGGTGACCCAGATCTATTCTGCCACCATTTTGACCCCACTGCAGTTCGTACGACGCATCGATGACGACAGACAAATGCGCAGACGAGCAACTGACGATCGAGTGCGCACGAACGTCGTGTATCATCTCGAGCGCTCGCTTGACTTGATGCACACAAGCACACACGTGCGCTCAATAGTAAGCAAGAAAGCGATTGCATCGCACCATCAATGTGGTTTTGCTGGCTCCGCAATGCACCTGGATCTGTGAGTCGAGTTGTTTTGAATCGACCTTCGAGTTGCAGTCCGCAGCGCTCGATGTCGCAAACTACAGCCACCGAATCGTCTCATTCCATGTATTTGTTTTGCTCGATGTCGCAGCAATTTCATAGCAACACGAGCTGTTGGACTGCTTCGTCTGAAGCCAAAGTTGCTCTTCGGCTTGTCTTTGCGTATCCGCAAAGCCTCGACATGATGAAGCGCCATTCGCGCTCTTGCCGCCGCCGCTCCACACTCGCTTGCCGCAACGCAGCGCTCATGCAGGCAGCAGAGTGCGTCCACACGTGCGACAGTGACGACACGCGCAGCACGTCGGACGCGATGGCGACGGCTCACCTGCCGCCGCTGGTCTATCGCCCACCGCAACGACCAGCAGCGGCAGGCGCAGTCCCACACTGCTCGACGACGAAGAGCTCGCCAACACCATTTGAGCCAACACCACTCGAGCTGCTGCAGCGCTCGCTATCCATGAAGCCAAAAAAGACAAACAGCGACCGCGCTAAGGCGTTTCGTGCAAAGCGCAAGCAGTACGAAGCCACGCTCGCAACATCCGTCGACGCGTTGCAGCGCGAAGTCGACGACCTCTGCTTTCTCCGGAGCATCCGGCTCGAGAAAAGCTTTCGAAGCCGCAGCAGTCGCGATGGGCCGCTCGCGCGCCTTGCGCAAGAGTACTTTGCGTTCTTCCGGTACGGCATGTCGGATGCGGTTGTCAGTGGCAGCAAACGCGCAAACGGTAGCTGCAACGCTACCAGCAGCGCGTTTGCAGCCCGGCAGCTCGGCTTCCTGCAGTGTGCAATGGACCCGAACATGCGCTGCGGCGAGCTCTACGGCATTGCGCCGCTCGTCGAGCAATGGAAGCGGTACACGTCGTTCCACGCCGCGTTGCGCGTCGACGTTGTCGCGATCGACGTCACGGGTCCGTCGGACAGTCCGGTTGTGACGGTCACGTCTCGTCTCCACACGCGGTTCTCGCGCAAAACGATTGCGAACGTGTTTCCGCATGTGCTGCACGACGCGGCGCTCGTGTCGCGCCTCGTTGGCAAACACGTTGTGTATAGCGGCGTGAACACAATTCAGTTTAGTGACAGCGGACAGATTAGCGCGTACGACTCGGACGTCGGCTTCGTTGCTGCGTTGCTCGAAGCAGGAGTGAGCTGTAGTGACATTGCAAAAATGATGAACCACGCAATGGTCACGACCGACGCGCGGCTCGGCGAAGACAGCTCGGAAGAGCCAGCGGTGGACCGTGTCGTTGAGATCCTGTCGGACGACAACGATGACGACGATGCCAGCAACGAGCAGCAACAGATAGGACCAATGCGATCGTCGAACTCGGAGCGCGGCACGGACTCGGAGCAAGCGCTCAGTCCAGGACGATGTGATGCCGACGAGTGCGACAACCACGAGGCTCGGGGTGCTGGAAAAGCATCGCCGTCGCCTCGAGTCGCGCCACCGACACAGCAGCCGTCGAGCCGCCATGACCTCGTCTTTGTACTTAATTGAACAAGCAGCGCTGCTTTGCTGAGCGCCATTCGCAGCATCGACTTTGTCAGCGTCCATCCGCTACTCGATCAGTGGCAGCGGCTCTCGAGCTTTTTACTCGAGCGTGCGGCTCGAAATCGAGTCAGGTCCGAAACTGAAGCCCTGTCCAGTTGTCAGCCCGACGCTCGAGCAGCTCGTTGGTCGTGACGTCCACCTTGGCTGCAGCGACACGTTATACGTCGATCCAAGTGACGAAATGATGTGGTACGATGCTCGTGCTAGGACTCGTGTCAATGTTCGCTCAAGATGGCCATGTGAACAAATATTGTCGATATATTGGTAGTCTGTGCTGACGATTATTGGATTATGGCAAAATATCGCAATAGAATACGCAGCTCGATATACACACAATATATTCCGCAATGTACTACGGATTCCGAGCCCTCAGTTGCGTGGCTAACTAACTACTGCGAAGGCTCGGATAGGTCGATTGGTTGATAGCGCACACACATCGCCCGTTTGCTAATGCATGAGCCACGAATCGGTCAGAGCGAACATCATCGTGATAGAAACCAAGTGTCTCGCGTCGTGATTGCATCGACAGTCTGTGCACCTCTCTTACAGCAAGAAGGGTCTACTTGCATTAGCGAGGTGTCGTCCATCCACATCCACACAACCAACGAGACCGAGTCATGCCAATCAAGTGCGAACAGTTGCTATTTGTCGCACTGCTTTACAAGGTTCGGCGCGTCTCGAGTTGCCAACGTCGTCGACATCAACCGGCTCGATTGCTCCGAGTCGAGTCAATCGCGATGGTAGAGCCTCGGTCGTCCATTTGTCTGCTGGATGCAATCGCAGTCCATAGTGAAAACCAGTACTGAATGAGAGTGTCGTCCTAATGTAGGCGACAGCTAGTGCTCGCCATCATCCGCCTCGCGCAGCGCTCGGTTCCGCATGACAAACACAACGTCGCGCGTCTGAATCCGCGGCGGCCACGGCGTGAACTGCACGCGCTCGAACGCGCTGAACGCCTGCACGAGCTCAAAGTCGGTCGCGAGCGTCTCGGGCGCGTGGCCCGTGAGCAAATAGTCAAAGTGACGAAGCGTCGCGAGCGTCGTCGCGGCTTCGTCTTTCGAGTAGCTAGCGGCGATTCCCAAGTGCATAGACGAATGGCAACGGCGCTGTGAGATGCCAGCAGCACACTATACACTACCGCATAGGATGCACGATACACGATACAGCACACACCTCCACACTGGCCGGAACGCTTCGCCAAAGCGCGAGACGCCGGTCATGGCGGCTGGGACGTCAATGTGGACGCTGAGTGGTACGTCGCGGTCGCGCTGTGCGAGCTCATGCAGGAACGCAAATGCGTCGCCGCCTGGTCGCGTCGCGCATGTTCATGAGATCGAGCAGGTGGGAGTGTCAAAGCCGTTCCCTAGTGTAGAGATCAACTGCATTGCGTCCCGCACCTGGGTAGTTGACACCTGCTGCCGAGAGGAAGAACGCAGTGCCAAGAGCTGTCACAAACAGACACGCGACAGCACCGAGCAGCGGCAGCAGCGCCTAGTTTGGTGTAGCGATCGATCAGTGAGTCAGCCAGCGAGTCAGTCACATCGTCGATGGATCGGCATGCGATCTAGACGCAAACGCACGCACTTTGTCACGTGCTCGGTAGAGCTTTGCAAGACCCTACGAGTCCAGATGCATCCATGCAGACAGCGAGTGGTTGTCAATGCGTGAGTGTGTGAATACCTCCACATAGAGCGATAGACACCGTCCGCACCACTGCAGCTGCCATGTTGAGCATCGGGATCGCGGGAAACACAAAGCGCAGCTCCTTGTGCGGCAAGAGCGAGAAGAGCGCAATGTACGCAACGACTGGCCACACGAACGTTGCGACGTCCCAGTCAACGACTGGCGTTGCGTGGAGTGCAGAGCGTACGTCGCGCAGCGACTTGGCGCGCACAATGGCGGGCAGTAGTGAACTAAAATAGGCAAGTCAGTCAAACAATCCGTTCGAGAGTCATCGATACAAATTACAAGTGAAAGCAAATCCGTGAGTGATGGTCGAGACGCACCTGACACCAACCGGCACGAGCAGTGCAGTTGCTAGCAATGCGCGCGGGAGCGCCGAGTAAAAGTACCAGAGCGGCGGCATGACGCCCCACTCGTGGCTCTTGTTCTGCACTGTGTTGAACCACAGGACTTCGCCTTCGGGCCAGAGCCAGCGCTGCCTATTGTAGCGTACGTTGGATAGCGACACATACACTCTGTTCGTATACGTGGATCGAACGTCCAATGGCAGCATACGTCATGATTATCACTCACAGAACACATACACACACGTACCAAAAGTACGAGTCGATCAGCACTGTAAGCGCAAGCGCTGCTGCTGTTGCTGCGACGCCCCAGCCAACAATCGGAACGAATGCCGACGGCCGCGTGACGAGCAGCGCAAGCAGCACTGGCGCAAACAGCACGGCCGTGTCGCCTCGGAACACGATTGTTGTAAACGAGAGTAGGTACACGACTGCGCGATAGTCGTCCTAAAATAGGCGCAACACAAACGAATGAAGCAATCAGCAGTCTGTAAGCGAAGCTACGTACACACTTGCATGCGTAAGCAGAGTGACGGTAGGGACACGCACTCGGAGCCAGTACGCAAACGCGCAGAGCACGAGCACGAGCGCAAAGACGTTGGGGAGCGTGCGACTGCAGTAGAACAGCAAGTGGAACTGGCTCGCAGTCACGAGCAACAAGCAGCGCGCAGCGTCCTATAGGCGTCGCGTACAGATAGCCATAGCCATACAGGCGTCAGACAACAGTACAGCGATGCAGCGAATGACTCGCGGAGGAGACACGCACGTACGTACGTTGCCGAACCGCATCGCAACGCTCTTTGCAAAGAACCCGAGCGCTGCTGTGCTGCACATCGCGAGCACCCAGCGCACGATATACTGCAGTGCGATCGCGTGCAGACCGAGCGTCTGCGCGATCCATACGAGCGGACTCGCAAGCGCCGAGACGACGAGCGCACCGATGAACGTGCGTGGCACGACGCCAGGGAACTCGATGTGGTCGTACTGATCGACGCGCCAGAGGCCGTGCACCAAGATGTCGTGCGTTGCCTGCAGATTGAAGCTCTCCTCGACCTTGGTAAACGGACACAGCCAGATGTGCGCCGTCGCGACGACCGCGACGAGCAGCAGCTCGCGCGCAATGTCGTCTCGTCCTCGACCTCGGCCCATACTCGTCGACGTTGTCAGGGAGCTAATGGATTGACACGCAAAGTCGCAACGTGGCGATCGTGTTGCGACAGTAAGTGAGTTGCGATTGCAACATTAACCGCGAACAGGTACGCGCAAACGCATGCGAGTCGCTGATGTCGAATAGCTCAGACACGACAGCAGCAATGGAGGCGCCACCGAGTCTGCTGCCGCACGTCGACGAGCTCGTGATGGAGTACCTGCTCTTCCGAGGCTTCACAAAGGTGTGTACGCTGCGCTCGCTTGCTGCGTGCATGAGTGCGCACGCAGCTCACTGCTGCTGTCTCCATCGTCACAGAGCTTCCAGGTCTTTAGTGCCGAGCGCAAGCGCGATCGCGCCAAGGGCTTTGACGTCGAGCAGATCATTGCGCAGCTGCTGAGCCACGTACAAACGTACGCTTGCTCTCTGTATGTACCTATCTGCACACAAGCCTAACATTGATATCGGCAGCTACGAGATCGACGCCGTGCTCGAGACGTGGCGGTTCCTCAGCGCGCGCTTCTTCAGCCACCTCGACGCGTCCTATGCTGCGGTGCGTCTGTCTACTTTAGGATGTCTGTCTGTCTGTCTCTCTGCGCTCACACACAGTATCGCACACGCACGCACACATATGCACACGCACAGACGATCGCGTCGCTCGAGCGGTCGCTCCTGCGGCTCTTTGTCGTGAATGCGATCAAGACAAACGAGCGCGAGCATGCCATTGCGTTCTTCCAGCGCTTCATATCCTTTACAGAGAGTGCTCTTTGTGTGAATATGTGTGACTGTGTGTGTATGTGTGTATTTTGGATGGAGTATTGTACGGAGTATGATCTGTCTATATACCGAGTATCGTACACAAGATCTATTCGACCTTGACTGCTGCTCTGTCGACTCGACTTGCGCAATTGCTGCCATTGCGCACGCAAGCACATTGAATGCGCAGATGGCGACGAGTGATGGTGATGATCCATCACTCACCGACTCGTGGTGTCGCTGGTTCATTCTGCCATTTCTCCCAAGTCCCGAGACCGATGCGTACTTCCAGGTGGGTAGTGTTGACTGCGTATGCCTATACTAGGGTACACCTATGTTCGGCTCACGCGTTTGCTTGCCACAACCAGGTGTTTTTTACAAACGACTGGCTCGATGCAGTCGTGACGTCGCTCCGCAACTTTCTGGCGCACATCTTTCGGCACATGGCGCTCCCCAAGCTCTTGGCACTGCAGCTCACGCGACTCGAAGAGCCAGCGCTCAAGATGCGCCTGCGTGTCAGTCAGTCCGAGTGCAATCGCTTGCGGTGCGGCTGGCTGTTTTGTTCATTAGTGGACGTACAGCTATTGCGCAGCAGTCCAGCGCTGCTTGTGCTACTGGTAATGTACTTGGTTCACAGAATAGCTGCGCACTGACCATCACGCCCCGACAGCTTGTTCAATGTCGAAGCAAATGCGCGTATCCAACGGCTCGAAGCTGCCGGCCAGCAGCTCCATCGCCTCGTGCGGCGCATGGTGCAGCACAGCTACGTCGAGCACTTTGCAGCACCGACGCGAGAGCCACCAGTTGCAGCAGCGACACCCAGCACTGGCTCTATCGGCTTGTCAGCACAGCAGCTGCAGGAACTCGGCGCGCTCTTTGGGATCCACAGCAGCAGCGACAGCACCAGTCACGGTGACGCTGCCGCAGCAGGAGGAGGAGCAGCAGCAGCAGCAATCCCACGGATGGCCGAACATGCGCGTCGTGATGCGGTCAACGGAGTCGACGCCAGTGTCGACGCTACTAGCAGCAGCGACTCGCTGACACGCGACCACGATGCCGTGTCGCCATTCCCATCCGATCAGTCGTTGTCATCCGATCAGTCGTCGTCATTCGATCAGTCGTCGCCAGGTGGTCACGTTGTTGGCTCGACCGACAGTGTCGCTGCGTCAGTGCCGTCCCGACCCGCGACGCTCTCGCTCGTGCGGCGACGCGATTGCTCGGCTGGCGCAGCCTCGACGCTTTCAGCTGAGCGGATCGATCCGTCGTCAGCAGCGCCAACACACACGCTGAGTCGCGTGTCGACGGACGGCCGCTTTGTCGCACTTGCACCAGTCGGCAGCTATGCGATCGCGATCTGGTCGCTCGACGACAGCGACTCAGCTGCACCGACTGCGATCGAACTGCTCGCGCCACTGACGACGATGACGTGGTTTGTATCGAGTGACCAGAGCGACCAGGTACAGTCGCTTGGCAATGGATGCGTGTAGTAGCATACACCTAGGTGTGTGTGTCTAGCTGCACTCGACTGACTGCTATCTGCTGCCTCGCATCACCAGCGCCTGCTCTATGGCCTCGCAGACGGATCGCTCAACGTCTGGGGCATGCACGACTGCACGCTGCTCACTCGCACATCGTGCACCTGCACTCGCTTAGCATGTGGCCGCTACCACATCCCAGTTCGACTAGTTGCTGCATCCCAGTCAGTGCTAGTGCTCACGGACGCAGATCGAGCTGCGACGCTGGCTGTGCATGGCTCTGCGACTGCTCAACCGCCCAGCCAGCAGATCCAGATTCTCGATGCAGTCGGCGGCGCAGCTGACGGCAGCTGCTTGGAGCTCCTGCAGCGCACGGTCTGGCGAATGAGCAGCCGCATCACGAGCGTTGCGACCGATGCAACTGCGAGTGTGTTTGCTACTGCATCGGACAGCGGACGCATCGACTTGTACGACGCGAAGCTGCGGCATCCCATGCGCACGTGGCGCGTCGTAGCGATTGGCGATCGTCGCAGTTCAAGCGACGAGCCAGTCGATGCGGTGCGAGCGCTCGCGATGGCGCCGGACGGTTTGGCGGTCCTGAGTCTCGCTGCAACAGGCTCAGACTCGACGTCGGTGCTGACGATCACCGAGTGGGCGTGCGCCGACGACGACGATGCGGTCGCGACTCGAGTGGATGCTGCGAGTACAGACAGCAGCGGTGACGCTGCAGCCAATCCGACGAGGCAGCCAGCGCCGCCGATTCGCTGCACGTACGACGTCGTCGATGCGTTCGACGTGGAGCCGAATGGCGAAAGCGATAGCAGCAGTGGTGAGCGACTGCAGCACTCGCTGCAGTTCCACGCAACGGGCCGTCAGTTTGTGCTTGTGACGCGCACGCAATCGCAGCTCGTGCGTGTCTCTGTGTACACGGTACGTCGCTAGCATCCGAACTCGGTGGTGCGAGTCGGACAGTGAGTGGTCGCCGTGTATGGGAACGACCTACAGTCTCAGTCAGTACTGACAACGCCATCCGTCTCTCGACATACACTGCTGCTACAGCGAGGCGATCCGCGGCCGCATGCTGTCGACCTCCAGTGCGCACCGGGCGAGACGCTCGTGGACTTTGCCTGGACGTCAGCTGAGACGCCGCCGCTCTGTAGCACGCGCAGCAGCACGGACGTCGTCGCGCTCTGGCAGCTCAGCGACGCATAGCGCTAGTTACGGGTCTCACGACATACTTGCTGTTGCACTACACCGACACTCACTGCCCGATCGCCACATCCACATACGTACAGAGCGCACACTCGTGCTGAACGCGTTTGCATTCGTGCGTGCGCTAAGAGCGCGATAGACAGCGGCCGCAACGCGTGATGCTGCAGGTGGCAATCTTGTGTGCAGGTGCTAGTCGATTCCAATGAGCCGCTGCTGCAGCTAGACTACCATGCGACCGACTGCGTGTGTCCCTGGTGAGCTCGTTGGCCCTGCCTACATGCGAAGCGCCAGCAGTCAGTCGCCCTTGCAAACAGTCGCCAACGCCAGTGCGCTGCTGCCATCGCCCAGTCAGTCCTCAATACGCGCCACTAGCTGCTGCAATGACGTCGCTGCCACTGTCGCCCACAAAGCTCGTGCCGCATCGCTGGGATATGCACGCCATCCAGGCGCTCGCACGGCGCGACCACGCACTGCTCCATCGCGTCTTCACGACGCTACCGAATGCAAATGTCGACACGCGCGTCCAGACGTTTGGCTTTGGCGCGCCGTCGCAGTTCCATTCGTACGGTGCGTTCGTCGCTGTGTGCGGCACTTGCTCGCGCTGCTCTTGTATCCGACGCCTAACGAACAGAGCGCTAGCACAGGCTTCTACGACCGTTCCAATGCGCCATCGCACATTGTGTCGAAAACGCGGTTGCAGGCACAGTGTACTAGTTAAACAGAGGCTCCGAGCGGCACAGTGTACCGAATCGTGGTTGACTGGTGCACCGAATGCAGGCAGCAGCACAGTTGTCACGCACTCGGACGACACATCAGCGCACGCACCGAGCAACAGCAGCAACAGCACGAAGCTCTTGCGCACTGTGTGAGCAGCTCGCTGGGACAACAGCACAGCAGCCCGACCGACTAGTCACTCTATCGCGATGGTGAAGAAGCGCACGCTGTCGCCGCTGCCGGTGTTTGACCAGACGGCGCTGCCGGCGTTCCTGCACGAGCATGGCTTCAAAGAGATGCATGCGCTCACGATCTGGCGCCACCTCGCGCAGCACCCGACGCACACGTTTGCGCAGATCCCGAACTTGTCGAAGAAGCTCGTTGCGCTACTTGACGCGAACTTTGCGCACTTTACGACGACGTTGACAGCCGAGCAGCGGTCGCAGGACGGCACGGTCAAGCTGCTCTTGCGGCTCCAGGACGGCCACGAGATCGAGGCCGTGATCATGAAGCACACGGGGCGCAACACGCTCTGTGTGTCGTCACAGGTCGGCTGCCAGATGGGCTGCACGTTCTGCGCAACGGGCACGATGGGCATCATCGCCGACCTCTGCAGCGGCGAGATCCTCGAGCAGCTCGCGTATGCAAACACGGTCGCGCCGATCCGGAACGTCGTGTTCATGGGCATGGGCGAGCCGCTCAACAACTACGACGCAGTGCTCGCTGCGATCCGCGCGATGACGAGCGTCTTTGGCCTCGCACCGAAGCACATTACGCTCTCGACCGTCGGCGTGATCCACCGCATTCGGCAGCTCACAAAGGTAGGTAATCCGCTTATGCGGTTTCATGTGAGCCGTATACGACACTAGTACTGACGGTTGTATACGCGATGTCTATCTATGCGCATGTGACTACAGGACGCGCCGCTCGTGCGTTTGGCGCTGTCGCTCCACGCGCCGACGCAAGCGATGCGCACCGAGATCGTGCCGACGTCGAAAGCGTATCCGCTCGACAAGCTCATGCACGCGATCGACGAGCACTTGGCCATCAAGTACGTGTCCAATGTGCTGCTCTGCGTCCTAGTAGTAGCCTCTCTTTTAGTGACGTACTCACATGTTAGACTCACTGAACCCGCTTAATTGCACGATAGAGAGGGTCGACTCGTCATGGTCGAGTACTGCATGCTCGAAGGCGTGAACGACGCGATCGAGACGGCGCACACGCTCGGGCGTTTGCTGCAGGGACGAAGCGTCCACGTGAACTTGATTCCGTACAACACAACCGACGTCGGCGCGCAGTTCCGGTCGCCGTCACCGGCCGCCATTCGCGCGTTCCACGCCGTGCTGCGCGAGGCGCCGTATACCCTCAAAGCGACGATCCGCGAGAACCACGGCACGGACATTGACGGCGCGTGTGGGCAGCTCGCGCTCAAGAGCAAGGGTGATAACAGTGGTGGTAGTAAAGACATCGAGGACATTGGCACGCAGCAGCGACGTGGAACCAAAGCACCAGCGAGTCCAACGAAGAGGACCAAGAAGGTCGGGAGCGATGGGAGCGATGGCGTGGCTGCAGCAGCGACAGCGACACCGATGGTCATGGTCGCGAACGTCGTCGGTGCAGTTGGCGACTTTGTCGACCGACACCAGCAGACAGTTGGGTATGCGCTGCTCGGTGCTGCTGCTGTCGTGTTTGCAGTCGGCTTTGCGCGTCGCGCACGCGTGCACGCGTAGACTGCGAGCTATCGGGTGGCGTGTAGCAGTTGCCTAGCAAGGAGATGGTTGGTGGTCATAGCGTAGTGCTAAAGAGCCACAGTAACGGGTTCGCACTAAGCACCCGACGCGTGTGTGCATACGATTAGCTGTTACGTACTGGATGAGCTGTCGTCGACTGACATGGTGCATATCGCATGGTCTAGTCTCGCGATGCAGCAGAGCCTTGTGCATCTCGTCGCCATCATGCTTGTCATGCGTCGCTCTTCGTGTGCTGGGATCAAAAGTACCACCATGAAGTACCATACGAATCTCGTGTTTGTAGTTCCAGTGAGATAGTAAAACCATATGTCCTTTTTTCGTCGTGAAGTAAACAAAAGTAGCAAATCAACACGCACATGGTACTCACTTGCGAGTCCATCTCGTCGTGCAATGAGTGGATGGCGACGGATCGCGTCCGACTGCGTGTGCAGCAGCTGCTGCGACACCGCCGCTGCTGCGCTTACGCGATCGCCACGCGCACGAGCAGTGGGGCGCCATTCCTGCAAGCGCTCGGTCCTGCAAACAACTCGCTTGTCGCCTGTCCGCTGCCACCTGCACGCATCAGCTTTAGCACCATGGCCGCTGCAGCTCCAACGACCGAGAAGAAGTGGTTCTCCGAGACCGAGGCGCTCTGGCCGGGCCAAAAGTTCTCGCTCGAGATGGAGGAGGTGCTCTTCCAGGGCAAGTCGGACTTCCAGGACGTCCTTGTGTTCAAGTCGGCGACGTACGGCAACGTGCTCGTGCTCGACGGCGTGATCCAAGTCACGGAGCGCGACGAGTTCTCGTACCAAGAGATGATCACGCACCTCCCCATGTTTGCGCACGCGAACCCGAAGCGCGTGCTCATTGTCGGCGGCGGCGACGGCGGCGTGCTCCGCGAAGTCGTCAAGCACGAGTCGGTCGAGAAGATCGTGTTTTGCGAGATCGACCCCATGGTCTGCGAAGTCTCGAAGCGCTTCTTCAAGCACACGCTCGCGACGAGCTTCGACGACCCGCGCTGCACGCTCATCCACGCCGACGCGGCCGCGTACTTGCGCGACAACACGACCGAAGAGTTTGACGTGATCATCGTCGACTCGTCGGACCCCGTGGGACCTGCCGAAGTGCTCTTTCGCGCCGAGTTCTACGAGAACATGAAGAAGTCGCTCGCCCCCAACGGCATCGTGTGCACGCAGGGCGAGTGCTTGTGGCTCCACCTCGACCTGATCGTCGAGGTGCTGGGACGCTGCCAGAGCTACTTTCCGACGATCCAGTACGCGTTCACGACGATTCCGACGTACCCGTCGGGCCAGATCGGCTTCATCGTGTGCTCGCTCGACGAGAGCCCGGATGCACTCGTCAAGCCCAAGCGCACGCCATCGCCTGCGATGCTCGAGACGCTGCGCTACTACAACGCAAACGTGCACGAAGCCGCGTTCGTGCTGCCGCAGTTTGCCGAGCGCAAGATCAGCACGGTGCGCAAGATCGCCGGCAAGCAGCAGCAGCAGAACTGAGTGTCGCACAGGCAGTTGACAGCTGAGCCGTAGCCTATGATACCAATTTCACTGTATTCCATAGAACGCGAGGCATCGCGCTCGCGCGTCGATTCACTCGTCACGCTGTTGATACTGTCTGTGTGTGCTAATTGGTATTGATGATACCGATTGCTATTTTTGATACCGCTGAACACCTATTGATACCGATCGAGCGTATTTGGTACCTTTGATACAAACCGGTATGCACTCGCCTCCTCGTGCTCGCCTCACTCCTACACAGTAGGCAACGGAAAGAGCGTGATCTTGTCGACGCGCCAGCAAAAGTCGGGCGTGTGTTCAAACACGAGGCGCCAGATGTACGGCACAAAGAACTGCTCAGGGCACGCCTCCTCTTCGTACCGGTAGCTCGCGTCGTCGTCATCGAGTTGCGACGCAGTTGTAGCGGCAGCAGTCGGAAGCGTCTGCGTCGCCGTTGCTGCGAGCAGACTCACGCACTCGGTGCGGATGATCTGAAGCACCGTGTCGACATCGAGCACGTCGTCGGGCGTCGTCTTTGCATCGATGAGCGCCTGGAAGCGCGCGAGCGTCGACCACACTGGCGCATAGTCGACGCGGTGCGCAAACTCGGCGTGCTGCTGCAGCGCTGTGAACGTCTCGGCACGGTACAGCAGCGAATAAATCTGGTAAAGTAGCAAAGTACGTCAGACTCGGAAACTAGCCGAACGAATATCAATAGTATCACAAGTATCAACAACAACAACACACAACGTACAAGTTGCGGATTGCGCGGCAGCAACTTGGTCTTGAGACATGACGACACGACACCAAGTAGCAAACGAATGAACTCGACGTACGCAGCGCGCTTGCTCTCGAGCGTCTCGCGCTCAGTCGCTTCGGTATCGTCGCCATGTTCGCCACTTCGTTCGGGTGCAAGCGTTGCGATCTTGATACCGATTTGCATCTCTTTCTTTGCGAGCATATCGATAAGTGTCACGAGGCCCTGAGCAGCAAACACGTGGAGGTTCTCGGCCGACCGCGCGAGGTTCGAGAGCGCGGCGAACGCGTTCAAGTGCAGAAAACTGTCCTGGAAGTGCGTGATGTTGCGCACAATGAGGCGCGTGACGAGCACGACAAACAGACTCCCGAGCGACACGTCCGTGACGACGCGGTCAGCAAACCACGGCACGCTTGACACCACATGCTTTACATGGGCGTCGCGGACAAACGCGGCGTCTTGCGTGAGTGTCAGTAGCACAACCACGAGCATGTAGATGCGACTTGGATCGATCGAGCGCGCGTGGTACAACGTCTCGAGTAGCGGGAGTACGAGGCGTGTGAGGTCGGACGGTCTCGATGGCGACACGGCAGCTGCGAGCACGCGCGGGTTTGCGTACAGGAGCGTGTACAGTAGCAAGTGGCTCGTTTCGAACGCTGCCGTGCGACCAACAGCAGCAAACAGCTGGGTGAACGACAGCTCGAGGTGGTGCGGCGACGTTGACGAGTCGTCATGCGCTCGGTCGTTGGTACCCGAATTGGCACCAGTGCTGATACTACTATCCGAATCGCGAGTGTCAGCGTCTGTGAGACTGCCGAGTGCGTCGCGGAACGGATTGGTGACGGACGCGTTGTCATCGCTGTCGCGATAGCTCTGAAGTAACACGAGCAATACGAACGCACTGCGCTCAGCCAATGGACTCGCCTGCGCGTTGGCTGGCACAAAGTAGTGGAGCACGCTCAGCGGCAGTCGGAAGATACTCGCTACAGTGCGAATCCACATGCTAGCGTTAGTAAGTGAAGTAGTCCGAACGCTCACTGCAGTACGCATACGACACAACTCGATACTTCCAACGCACTTGCAATGCTCCCGAGGCCTTCGAGCGTGAGGTACGAAAAGTGCGCGGCGTCGTCTGCGCGGTCGGTCGCTTCCGAGGTCTTGATGAGCGACATGGTTGTCGCATGCTCGACCGCAAGCTGTGCCGTGCGCGTGTCTTTTGACGCCAAAGGCGCCGGCTGCTGCTCAACGTAATTCAGTAGCAAGCGACGCACGACACCAGCTGCCCAAATTGGTTTGGTGCCAATTGGTCTTGCTGTTGCCATCAACAGGTGCAGAAACGGGTTCTGCAGACTCACATCGTCGACATTGCGGCTGTGGTCGCGTGGATATGCGACAGGCGACAGCAGCACAAGCAATAGGCTCACGACTTCAACGTGCAGATCGTACGTCCGCGCACTAATTGAAGTACAAGTCGAGTCGCAAGACAGTGGCGAAATGCGTCGAAACGGGTCGTTGTCAATCAAATACAAGTGTCAGTACGTTTGTAACAAGTCGCAGTCAATACGACACCAGCCATTGCAATAGAACAGCACGACCGACACAGCACCAACAACACATCGAGCGATACGTACGTCGGTGCAAAGTCGATGAGCACAGTGACGAGCGTGTCGAGGAACCGCAGTGCGAGGTCGTCGGACGTCTCGTTTGCAGCCTCTCGCCCTAATTGTCGCGACCAGCCACACAAGTCATCCAGTGAGTCACTTTGTCGGGACTGCACGACCCGTCACGACCCATCGCAGTCGCAACTACGTACGCCGTGGCGACACGCTCGCGGTCCAGTCGTCGGTTGGCGCGTCGCGGTTAAAGTGCGAGAGCAGCGGACACTCGTCCTGCTTCGCAATGAACTGCATCGCAAAGTTGCGCACGAGAAAAAGCGCGTTCACGGCCTCGGCGACGTAGCGCTCGACCGTCTTCTGCTTGGGTCGTGGCGATGACGCACTGCTGCTGTTTGGGCCATCGAGTGTGCGGCGTGGCGGTGACGCCGGTGCGTGGGCCGCAAACTCGTCGGGCGTCATGCGGTCGATGCGGCAGCAGAACGGCAGTGCGTGCAGTACAAAGCGCAGCAATACGCGAAAGTTCCCGGACTGCAGGTTGTTCTGCGCTGTTCGGTTATAGTAGCCACAGTGTCAAGCGCGAGAACGTGACCGTGTGGCTCTACTGTCTGCTCTCGGATTGACAAGCCATGCAACGTACCGATCGTCGCGCCATACTCGTGGTTCAGAAACTCGATCTGTGCCTGCGTGAGCTGCGTCAGTGGCTTTGGCACCGAGAACACGACCTGGTACGCTGCATCTTCGCGGGGCACGTGCGTCCTGCCCACGAGCTTCTCGAACGCCGCTTGCTCACGCGGCGTCGCAAAGATGTCACTGCGCTGCGCGTCGACGACGTTCGAGGACGCAGTCGACGACGACATCGCGCCACCCATACTCTCTGCAGTCGACGTCTCCAATGCGAGTGCAAGTAGCAGCAGCAGCAGCAGTCGCGACAGTCAAAGACGATCGAATCTGCAAGCGCTTCGACAGCTTGACGACAGACGTTTGTGTTGTGTTGGCATCACTTGTCCAAATAGCAAAGTACATATATGTTGACTTATATTTAGCTATTTCAAGTCTCAATCAGCCAAATCGCAAAGGACATATTTCGTCTCATTGTTCGCTATTTCAAGTCTCAAATGTCGAAATAGCATGTCTAGAGTTTATATATCGACAGCGAGTACTTGTCGCTCCGAGATGCTGCCATACACGTCGCCGAAGCGCACGCGAGTGTGTGGTTACGACATCGCTACAGACGACGAAACGAGTCGAAGCGTCTAACGAGCCCATGCTTGCCCACGTGTATGCACCGCACAGCCACGAAGGTCGATGACGCGCTCACGACGCGCCGAGTCGAAACTCGCAGAGCAGCGGGAGGTGGTCGGACGGCGACAATGCGCTCGGGAGCGCAACGGCCCGTGTCGCGTCGCCCAGCGACATGAGCTCGAGCAGCGCTACAGGCTCAATTGGTACAGCTGGCGTGGACTGGTAGAACAGGTAGTCGAGCGTCCCAATGAAGCTCGCGACCTGCGAACCCTCACCGTTGTCGCCGGGTGTCGCGCCATTCACGTTTGTAAACGGCGGTTCGCTTCGTTCTCCCTCGGTTACTTCACTATAGTGCGCATACGCGCTTTGAAAGCCGTAGCTGCGTGTGATCGTGTCGTACACGCGACTACCAGGAAGCGAATTGAAGTCGCCAGCAAACACGATCGGCAGTGCACGAGCTGCTGCAAACGCCTGGAGCGGCTGCACCATGCGCTGGCTCTGCAGCAGCTTGACATCCTCCTGCAAAGGGTCCCAGAACAAGTGCGTCGTTGCAACAACAAACGCTTGTGGCGCAAGAGTGATGGTCGTTTCGCGCTCGAAGTGCGCCATGAGACCAACACTCCCACGCTCTGTGCGAGCGAGCAAGTCGGCACTGCAGTCTGGAGTGTATACAACCGGTTGATAGTGATAAACGTGAGGTTGGGTGTAAAAGCACGTCGGAAACGCAACGGCGCTGTATGTATACACACAGTGCGGTAGAGCACTCGTATACAAATACCCATACAAACGCACCGGACTCGTCGCCGACTGGCTCATCGAGCGACAGCGTCTCGTGCGCTACAAGTGTAAGGGCGTCGGTGAGCCAGAAGATCGCAACGCCATCGCGCTTGCCGGCTGTCTTTTGCGCGTAGATGCTGCAGTAGACGACGCAGCGAGTGAGCGAATGAGCGATGGTCGCAAGAGTAGCGGTGCAGTGGTTCGTTGGACATACCCGCTGTAGCCGAGACTGTGCATCGTGTCGCGCCAAAAGGCGTCATACTGGTCCACTTCCTAGCCAGCAGCAGGACGAAGAGAGTGCGTGAGTACTGCTGTGTGTGTGCGATAGTGAACGGCTAGTCGGACAGAGAGCGTCGCACACCTGCAGACAGATGACGTGTGGCTGCACTGGCAGTGCGCGGAACGTCTCGGCCTGGTGTGTGCAGCGAGCAAACGTTCATCGTCAGAGCTGCACACGAGCACAGCGAATGGTCGGCAGTAGAGTGCACACTCACCAGTGCCTTTGAGCGGTTCTTCCAGCGCAGTAGACTTGGCGTGCAGTATGGGAAGAAGCTCGACTTGACGTAGCACTGCGCGAGCACGTTGTACGTCATCACGAGCAGCGAGCTGCTGCTGTCGGCGCCTGGATGCACGTGCAGCAAGTGAGTGGTGTGCACCTACGCTTTCGATGTCGCTCTGTAAGGTGCATGCAGCATGTATGCGCGACAGCACGCACCAGCATGTGACGCAGCAGCAGGCGACAGCGATCGCATCAGCATGGTGATCGAGACTGATGTTTGTCAAAGCGAGTCGATGTTCGAGTATGTCATTAGTACGCTGAGTTATGTCACTATTGTACAGCCATTCGGGTGGTCTACACGACATGTTGGTGGTCCACTGGACTGCTGAGTGATGGTCGATTAGATGAACGGCAGCTTGGATGAATGAACACGCTTGTGATTGGCTCACGCTTCAACATCGCAGTCACAACCGACCGACCATGCGACCTCCATGCCCAGCGCCATGCGCAGCACATGCCAGTGCATGCGGCCTGCATCGACACGGATAGTGCACGCTACGTATGCAGCGTAGATGAACAGCAATACACCGAGCAAAACAATATGCGATACAGAGGGATAGAGAGTGTGACATGTGCTGCTCTGGAAGGCATCGTCTATTCAGCCGCCTATGCAAAGGAACTACAGCCGTGGTCGTCATGCAGATGAGGGAAGAGGACAGCAGCTACAAAGCCGTCCATACACATAGTAGACCGTCCTAGTGCTCGTCGTTCTCGCAGTGCTCAGCGTACGCCGCCTCGTCGAGCAAGTCGTCGAGCTCCGACGCGTCGTCGAGCTATTGCAGTTGACAAAGACATCCACACGCAGCGTGTGAGTCCATCGCATGCAGCCACATACAGGACGCAGCACACAGGCAGCACGCACCTCGATCTTGACAAACCAGCCGCCGTTCATCGCGTCGTCGTTCACGAGGTTTGGGCTCTCGCTCAGGTCCTGCAGGTCGGCAGTCAGTCAGTCAGTCTGTATGGTCGACTAGCAGTCTATTGTGAACGCATCACGCACCTCGTTCACTGCGACGATCTTGCCGCCGACTGGGAGGTACACGTCGCTCGCAGCCTTCACGGACTCGACCGCGCCAAACACGTCACTGTGACGCACACGCAGACACGCATGAGGTCAGCTGCCTCGTACAGCCATGACATCGTGTGAGGCAGACAGATAGAGAGACAGCAGAGGACGCACGCACCCCTTGGCGAACGACTCGCCGACGCTCGGGAGGTCAACGAACACGACGTCGCCGAGCGAGTTCTGCGCAAAGTCCGTGATCCCGACCGTGCCTTCCTTGCCGTTCACCGTGACGTACTCGTGCGCCTTGGTGAACTTGGTCGTCGAGAAGAACGCAGCAGCGGCTGGGCGCGATGCAAACGCGAACGTCGCTGGGCTGCGTGCGAGCGCCGTTTTGGACAGCGCTGAAGCGACACGAAGGGCGAGCATGGTGGCGATGTCGAGTGAGTGAGTGGGGGAAGGGACTGGAGCGGCTGCGAGGCGCGGTCGGTTTGTGGAAGTGGCTCGCTTGTGTGGCCAACTGGCGATTGATCGCTCGGCGTGTTTCAGTGGCACCTTGAGCTTGAGAGGCGAGAACATTCCACTTGGGTTCAGTATGTGACGAGCGATCTCAATAGAGGTCCGTTCTTTCGTGTCTGCGACGCGTGCAAGCTGTATATGTGTATTGCAGCGACATCAGATGCGCGAATCGCAGTCATGTGGTGCTTGTACTGCACTCGTGATTGACAACCGCTATCCAACCAAAAGCGCTTTCGAGCAGCTTGGTCATCAGCAGCAGCACATCGAGAGCTGCACGATGCTTGCAACGCGCATGCTCGGTGCGCGGCTCCGCGGCTCCGCAGCAGGTGTGCACGCATCAGCGAATGCAACGACGCGGTGGTGGACACGTGCAAACGCTGCTGCATTCTCGACTGCATCTGCTGAGCCGACGACTGACCGGCAGCTCGTGAAGCGCAAGGTCGCAATCGTCGCGGGGTACTCGGGCACAGGCTACCACGGCGTGCAGCTCAATGACAACGTGCACACGATCGAGCACGAGCTGCGGCAAGCGATCTTCAATGCCGGTGCAATGCGCGAGTCAAACTTTGAAGACCTCGGCAAGATCGACTGGTCGCGCAGCAGCCGCACCGACAAGGGCGTGCACGCCGGCTGCATTGTCGTACGTTTCGCCACACATCTGCATATGTGTATCTATGTGTATCTCGATGCAATGCAGCTGACGTGCGCATGTGTGCCTCGCTTTCCACGTCACAGTTCTCGGGCAAGCTCCTGATCGACGAAGCGCACCACGTCGACCCGGCGACTGGCCGCGTCATTGGTCTCGCAGACGCGCTGAACGCGTCGCTCCCACCGACGATCCGCGTCTTTTCGTGCACGCGCGTGAACAAGCGCTTTGACGCGCGCAAGAACTGCGTGCTGCGCGAGTACGAGTACTTCTTCCCCCTCTCGTTCCTCGCAACGAGCGTCCAAGCGACCGCAGCTGCTGGCAGTACCGATCCAATCGACATGGACGCAGCAGTCGACACGTTCTGCCAAACAATCCGGCGCTTTGAAGGCATCCACGACTTTCACAACTTTACAAAAGCGCGGTCGTTCTTCTACAAAGAGCACGCGAAGATGAGTCAGCGCCGCATGGACCGGGCAGCTGGGAGTAGTGCGGCGATTGACAGTGTCGAGGATGATGGCATCACCAATGACGTACGCGACAGTGACGTTGCTGCCAGCGCTGCTGTTAACGACACAGTCGAGGATGGTGATGAGGACATCATCGATGACGTCCCTAATGACGATGATGACGGCATCGCAACACCGTCAACCGACGCGAGTCAGTTTGCAACTGAGACAACCCGCAAAGCGCTGCCGCGGCACCGCCGGTCGATCTACGCGTGCTCCGCGAGCGTGATCCACGACTTTGATGCCGCTGGGACCCCATACGTTCGCGTCCACATTGTCGGCCAAGCGTTCCTGTTCAACCAGATCCGGTGCATGATCGGCGGCGCCGTCGCCGTTGCGAGTAACGCGATGTCGCAACGCGAATTCGACGCTGCGCTCCGAACGAACCGGATCGTCCGCGTGCCGATCGCACCGGCCGAAGGGCTCGTGCTGCTCAGCAGCTCATTTGGCGGCAAGCTCCATACAGTGTCGCTGTATGCGGACCCGAATACAGCGCTTGCAAAAGAGCGACGCGACCTCGCGCATCGGATCCTACTGTCAAGCGACGAAGACAACGCGATGGCGACGTTCCGCCACGACGTGCTGTATGCCGAGGTCGCAGCGTCGTGGGCGGCCGAGGGCGACCTCGCACGATGGTGCACGTACTTGCAGCGCGTGCGCGAGTCGAATGCAGGTGTATCGGACGCAGAGCTCGAGTCGCTACTTGCTGACGTCAAGGAGACTGCAGCACTGCAGCGCAGCAAGCGCCAGCGCTTTGTGCAGCAAAACCGCGAGAGTTTGGGTGCAAAGAGCGCCAAGGGCGGGCTGTTGCCGCGGCAGTTCACGACCAAGCTCTGCGTGCGCTTTGCAGTTGCGCCCGGGATCTTCACGTCCGATGTACGCCGCGCGGTGTCCAAGGTCCGTGCGTCTGCTTTTGTATGGCTGGCTGTGCATGAGTCTGTATATATATATATATATATGTATGAGTGAGTGTCTATCTGCAGCGGTGCTCTTATATCCGACATTGGTTTAGTACCTGCCACTTACGCTCGCACTTGCTTGCACTATACCAGCACATCAAGACTGGGTTGCTCGCAGTCGATGCGACAGAGAACGAGATCCTCGACTACATTGCGCGTCTCGGCGTCGACCGCGTCGCAGAAGAAGGCCGCAAGCTGCGGCTGAGCATCCGGACATGAGTTGGCAAATGCTCGTGTATCCGATGTACACTCGGTCTACACTCCATCACTGGTCCATATAGACGACGATATAGACACATACACACACATATCCATTGCTGCGAATCGGTCTGCCTGACTAATTGCATATGCGATTCTGCAGAGCCAACTGCTTGTATCTACTGCGTCGTCGCGAGTGCTACGAGCGTACCGGACGAGACGTTTGTGCGCCGCACGAGGCCACGGCCCTCCATGTCGGCCAAATGATAGTCCCACTCAACGTGTGCGTGCTTTAGCCGGCTCTTGCGGAGTTGCAGCTCAGCGACTTCTTTGTACCTAGTGCGCCGTAGTGTTGTTACGACAGCAGAACGCGTGCGTTTGACAGCGCTCACGAGCTTCCCGACGCCTGGGAGCGACAGATGGAGCACTTCGCCATCGAGTCGATGTGCGACTTGCCGCACGAACCCAAGGCGCTGGAGCCATCTGATGACGTACATCGTTGCTGTGAGAACATCGCATATCAATTCACTCGACACTCGTCCACATCGAACCATGCTCTTCTATACGCACACAATGGCGTCACGCGCGACTTGGTCGGCGTCGCTGTCGTGGATAGCGCTTGGCCCGCGCTGCAGTGCATCGAGCAGCTCGCGAACGCGCATGCTCGGCTGTTTCGTCAGCTGCGGCAGTGCGCGAATGAGCCGCGCGAGTGCGTCGTGGCGGTTTGCGACTGTTGCATCGGTTGGCTGCTGGCTGCAAGCACGGCGCAGCGCATACAGCGTTGACTCGCACGCGCTCGTATACGTCGCAGTCGGGACGAGCGCAACGTCGTCGGCGCCAGTTGGGACTGGAAACGTCACGAGCGCGCCTGCTGTGCGGAGTCGGTGGATCTAATGGAGGCGGTATGTTGTCAGTATGCGAACAGATAGGTAGGGGCGAGAGTGCGATGTGGTGCGCTACAGCAGCACCAACTGAGACGCCAACGTACGTTCTGATCGACAAACGTGCGGTTCGGGAACACGGTGTAGCTGTGTAAGCATCAATGGCAAGTGGTAGGTCGCGCAATGGCGTTTAGCGGCACTGCGAGTGCATCTACGAGAGTGAATACATGACGCAAGTACATACAGTTGGTGCCAGAGAACAACGGGTGGCGCGCCGATCGCAGCGAACCGGTCGGCGCTGCGACTCGTGAGCAGCTGAATCGCTGCGAGCGTGTCGTCCACGAGCTCTGCGCACGCGTCCCAGTCGCCCGACTCGTCGTCGCTCCCGTCAGGCCGTGCAGCTGTCGCAGCTGCTGGTGTTGCGCTCGCACTGCTCGTTGTCGCTGCCGTCGCGTTCGCCGTGCGCTGGCGCTTGAGCTGTCGTCGCAGCATGTTGATGCTGTTGTTTGAGGTGCGGCAGTCGAATTGGGTTGTGATGCTGCGTTCACAGGATTCTTGATACGTACGCACGACGTGCGTCATGCGAGTTGTGCGGGTGTGTCGTGCATGAGTCGTGCATCGATAGGAAATACATAGAAAAAGCATTATACAAGTACCATTAAAAAAGGGTCAAAAACACGAATCCAAACTTGGTTTTTGTTCTGGCACGTACTAGCAACATTATGGTAAAACGAATCAAATGGGTACTACAGGACGTATATACTGAGTAGATTTTGGTTATTGCATATCGCCTGACAAATGTAATGTATAATTTGTTTATAGACTAACTCTTCTACTCATTCACATTGCGTGATAAACGAAAAACGTGATAAAGCAAAATAAAAGGCCGATATGACATTGAGAATTGGTAATAACACTAAAATTGAAATATGAACATGCAGAATTGGTAGCTGGGTGCACTGTTATGATTGCAGTTGACTATGATGTCGTAACCGTTTGCTTTGCTTGCCTATAAGCCCACTGTTGTGCTTATAACACGGCTCGCTACAACGCGCTTGTGCTAGTGTAGCGTTTGCTTGCTCGTGCTGCAATTGCTTTGGCACGATTAGTATTGATACTCGATAACCAGACTGTCAATTGCGTCCGATTGCTCGTGCACGCTCGTGCTGATTCGACTCGCATCGTTGGCGTGCTGAGCCCCATCGCGGCGGAAGGATTGCAACGGTTGTCGCGCTGCGCCTAAAAATAGTGCTGAGCCCTCTTCAAGTGCGCTATAAGCGTTACTATCCCGCTATTGTGAATGGACTTCAAAATGTTGCGACTTAACACTTGCTCGTTCGAACGTGAGGTTGACCGTTAATATGTGTACGACTGTCGTTCTATGACTTACCAGTCAAAGGACATGTTCAAAGTGACCATTTGTATCTATTGTTGCAGCATTCGTTTAAAGTCGCGAGCACAGCGATCTCAACAATTTGAACAACTGTCCATACAAGGGCAATGGTATGACTTTCGTTATGACGATATCGCACTGAGTATATGGCTTGTGTTGTGCTCATAAATGAGTGATGCTCGTTTATAGACAAATGCATGCACGACTGTGAGACAAGCGAATCATCTGCGTGGTAGACACATTAATTGCTTCCCATTGACCAACTAAACGCATATTGCCCT
>JAASGP010000243.1:0-26889 GCA_023334275.1 Globisporangium carolinianum | reverse complement strand
GCAAGCTCGCGTCTTGGTATCGCACCACGCAGTAGAAGCGTCGATCTCGATAGCTCACGCAGACTTCGGAGAGCAAGCGAGCAGACGTCTCTTACGGACAGTCACAGCGCTGCATGGCGCCATCGCGACTGCCATTACTGTCGCAATCGCTTCTGTCATCGTCATTGCGCCTCACTCGCAGCAGATCGGAACGAACGTCTGCTTTGAGCGAACGCTTCAGCAACCAGCAGCTAGAGCGTAAAGGTCGGCTAGCTGGAACGTCGTTCGACGTCGCGGCACATAACGCGCCAACTCGCTACAATTGTGATCGCGCTGTTGAGCGTTCCATGTCGGACGCTTGTGCGCACTTGTACGTGCTTGTAGGTGCTGGAGCTCAGTTGTGTTGTTGCTTGTCACCTCCTCACGCTTGCATTCACTCGATTGATGGTGCTGAATAGCAATGGCGGAAAAGACGGACGACTTTGTCAGCGTCTCGAATACCGCGCCGTCTCTTCAACGAGAGTGGTACGTACACCTTCGCTGGTGTCGTGTTCCTGTCGAGTCGCACGTGCTGGAAGGTAGCAGCACGCCACGTTTCTTCGGCATCTGCGTCTGTGCGTTGCCACACGCAGCAGCCAGCAGGTGGTCGAGCCATCACAAGCAGCAGCAGTTTGTACCAGTCGCTAGAGACGGAGACGTCTCGCACACGCAACGTGTCCGACTGCTCTCTACATGACCGACCGACTCTATCGGTCGCGTCCAGCGTCTGTTGGAGCTCTTGCTTCTGCAGACGCCACGATGTGAAAGATCGGCACCTTCCTGCATGTCTACTCGATTCGACTCGGCACCCGACATCTCGGACTGAGCGATCGCAGTGTCGCCGCCCACTCTTGCTTTTGCTGTCGACCACAGGCGTCGCTGCGTCTTCCTTCTTCCTGTGACTCGAACGCTCGCACTGCAGGACCTCACGTTGCGTTGACACTGATGCAGCGACACAGTCACCGCCAACAACCTGTACGCGAAATCGCGCGACCAAGCGCTCGACGTCGCTCAAGCCCACGCCGCGCATCGCCGTCGATGTACCAAGAGCTCATGCAGCGGCGCCGCTCTGCAGCACCAGCGAACCGACAGGAGCTCGAGCTGGAACGAGAGCAAGAGCAGCAGCAACAAGCACAACGACAGCAAGAGTCGACCGCAACGTCAGCACGCGGCATCCGCCTCGAGAGCGCACTGCGGCTCGAACACGAACGACAGCGAGTTCGTCGACACACAGCGGCACCGCCTCCCTTCGTGCGACACACTACGAGACGCCGCGCCGCGACCACCACGGCTGTACTCACTCCAAGTGAGACCGAGTACGAGTCAGAACGTCACGGCACCTCTCGCGCGTGCGGCACCACCGATGGCAGTGGCACGCAGCACACACAAACAACAACACAGTCGACAGCGTCGTCTACCGACTCGATCCTGAGCACCAGCACGCGCGATCTACTGCACCAACGTGCCGTGGCAATCAGCCACGCACTCGTGCGGCGTGCACACGATACAATCAAGAGCGTCACCCGCAGCGATGCAGCTGCACGCCATGAGCGCGGCATGGACGCCGACGGCTTTCGCTTTGTGCGCACATCCAAGACCGGTGTCACGGTGTATGAGGACGCAACGGCCATTCGGCTCGAACAACGACACCAAACAACGCGGCCGCGGTTCGTTGCTATCACGGCGGTCAAAGCTACGCTCGACGAGTTTGTCGATGCGTTTGGCGGTCGTAGCAACGACAGCCGAGGCTTTCAGCAGCTCCATCCCGACGTAACAACGTGTCAGCAGGTCCAGACACTGGTAGACGCTCCGAGCCAGCGCATCGGCGTCAAAAGGCTCGGGCTCCAACCAACGTCGCTCGGCGCACGCGCACGACGGCGCGACTTTGTCGTGCTCGCGTGTGATGAGCTCTTTGAGGCGCTGAGCAGTACGACGACAGACAGCACTGTAAAGCGTCGTGGCTATGTCCAGGTGATGCACTCGGTGCAGCTACCGAGCTGTCCATCGCTCGAGACAACAGCGTCGAACATCGTACGCGGCAGTATGTACCAGACTGGCCTCGTCGTCTTCGAGTCGGAGCGCTCGCGCGAGTGGCTCCAGGTCGTTGCTGTCGTCGATCTCGACCTGAAAGGCGCAATGGCGATGCGAACGCAGCGGACAAACGCACTGCGGTGGCTCGCGCCACTCGACACGGTGGCATCGACGCTCGTGCAGCGCCGGCTCGAGCGACTCGCACTGCTGCGAACAGCGTCAGCTGATGTGATCAAGCGACCTAAAGCGACGCATTGCGCTGTGTGTACGCAGCGCATTGGTTTGCCAAGTCTGCGGCGGCGTTACGACTGCCATCAGTGCAATGCGAGCGTCTGCAGCAGCTGCAGCCGCAGTTGGACGCTGGAGTCTACAACGTGCAAGACGACGCGCATGTGCGGCCGGTGCATATCGGCTGTGGACGCGAACAGGTTGATCAGCAGGTCGGACAACACGGTCGCTCCTGTCATCGATGGCGTGACGCACCGTGTCCTGTCGACACACGACCACCGTGGCTACAAAGGACCGCCGTCGACACCGCACAAAGTGAGTCTCGGCAGCACAGCAGCTGCGACGACGGCGCCGCCTCGTGTGAGTCGGTACTTTGATCTCCCGATGGACCCGCGCGAGCTGGACATCGACATCGTCTCAGACGAGGACGACGACGACAGTGGGTGCACTGGAACGATCTATCCGCTCTGTGACGCTCGCGCAGCTACGGTCGAAGCGTATCAGCCAAGTGCAAAGCTGCACGCCATGGCGCTTGCGTGCGAACGCCGAGGACCAACCAAAGTCGGTGCGCCGAATGCGTGCACGTCGGCGTCGTTGACAGAATCCGACGATGCGGGCGAAGATAAAGGCTACAGCAGCTTGGCGTCGCGTGCACGCTCGAGTCGACGCAGCTTGTATGCGCATCGCAACGCTGAGGCATCGAGGAGCAGCAGCAACGTCGTCCGGCATCACCAGCAGCAGCAGAGCTACAAATGCGAGCAAGCAGTCGATTTGTAGCAGTGTATGTAGCCATCTTGAGCATTCGCAGCGAGCAGGCGAGAATCAGCTGTAACATGGGAATCAGCATTGAGCGTATACTGTGATGTTGCTACCCAGCTATACGCTTGCTGCTGATCAGTACTTTCGCACAGATCGTACATGGAGTATTGTATGCTGTGGCACTTGTGCTCACGCAGTTGGTATTCTGAGAGCGCGTATCCAGTGTACACGCACTATACAGTCTGTTTCACACACGCACATCCACATCCCAGAAAACGGCACAACAACGATGGCGACTGCTTCGACGACGGCGATGGCGCCGCTCGAGCTCGTGCTGCCGTTCTGCACGACTGCCGAGCTCTCGCGCATCTCGCTGCTCGATCGCGAGCACGCGCGCGTGAGCGAGCTCGAGTGGCGGCAGCGCGTGCTCGCGCGCTTTGGCACACTGCGGTTCCGCACACGCTCGTGGCGCAAGTGCTTCAAGCTGCGAGCGCATTTCGCGCGCAAGGTCGTCGACGCAGTCTCTGCGCGCGTGTACGTCATGAACGGCCGTGGCGAGACGCACTTCTTCCCAATCGCAAGCGCAACGAGCCTCATGTGCTCGCGCGAGCGCGCGGTCGTGTACAACCGCTGCGAGCGCATGTTTGACCTCTCGCTGCGCATCAACCGGTCGATCCAAGAGATCTCGGCGCTCATTGGCATTGTCTCCCTTGACGACGCGCGTGGGCTACTGACGGAGCATATCAACTTGATGGCGTCGGTCGCGAGCCTCCGCAGCTCGCTCCTGTTTGAGAGCGAGCTGTTCCAGGTCTTCCCAGCGCCAGTGCTGCTCGATGCAAATGCGCTACTGCGCGCAACGTTCGAATTTCCGACTGCTGGAGAGCGAGTTGACAGTCTGCGGTTCATCGATAGTTCGACACTCATGATGCAGGTGTGGGCATCGATTGACGGCCGGATCTATCGCCCGCTAGCACCGCCAACCGTCCTTGAACCGCTTGTGACAAATCGTTCGCTATTCGAGTCAGTACCGTCGATCGCACCAGTTCCAGCGATTGCGATTGCACCAGCAGCACCGCTACCAACGTACAGTAGCGTCAAGCTGCACGACCTTGCCGGCATGACGATTGCAGTTGACGACAATACGCTGCGGTACCGTCTGCTCGCACACGAGCTCTGTGTGAATGCGCTCGTGAGCAATGCGTACTTACTGTACCTGTTCAACCCGCTGCAGTTCCGGCCACTTGACTGGACGTTCCACGCAGTGGTCCACGTCAACGCCGAGCGGTTTGAGCTCCCAGTGCAGCGCGAAGGCGTGTTCCTCAACACGACGACGCATGCACTGCGCGTGTTTCTGTCGTACGGACAGATTCCTGTTGGCTCGACAGGCTCGACTGGCTCGACTGGCTCGAACACCAGTCGCGCACGCGGTGGCGACAATAGTGCACCGCTTGCAATCCCGTTTGACGACGGTGAGCAGCTCGTGTTCTTCCACCTGTCGGCGACGAACCGCATCACGCACGAAGTGCGCGAAGTCGCAGCGAAGACAGCGTGTCTCGCTGCGCGTGACGCTAGTGACGACGTGGTAGTCGTCCCAGTCGATGCGACGAGCAGTGACGACGGCCCGGACGGATTAGGGAAGTCGAGTACAGCAGCACCAGAGCCAGCGATGTCAACTGAGCGGCACGTGCACTTGCCATTCGACGCGATGATCTGCTACAGCTTTGCGTCGACTGGTCAGAGTCTCCAGTACGTTGAGTTTGCGATCGGTTTTGAGCCGCTGATGCACCGCCTCGGCATTGCCGACTTTCTCGACGAACCACCAGTTGCGCCATCGACACCGGTTGCGACTGCTGCTGCTGCTGCACCAGCAGCTATGCACGCATGAGGACGTCTCTTGCTTCCTCGACCACACGCACATCCACTTTGCCAATCCACTTTCCCATACATTTCGTTTGCGCCGTCGCCGTCGTTACGTCGCCTGCTACAGCTCGCGCATCGGCATCGGCCCTAGTGTCGCTGCGCTACTGGACCGATTCTGCGTACTGTGGCTTTCGAGCGCGTGCTGCAAGCGCTTGCACGCCACCATGGCAGCAAACCCGCACTCGTCGTCATACTCATCATCTGTACCATCCTTTGTCGGATTTTGTTAGCACAAACCAAATCTTACTTCCAAGACGTTACATGTGATGATGTCGTACGTTAGGGAAACTCCACATCATTTGACCCGACATTCGAACAGCTAGTCGCGCTTCACAGAACGACGCGGTGCTGCACGCTGACGACGGATCCAGACCGCAGCAACAATCCCAGCGACAGCTACAGCGTACGCAACCGCATACGCACGCACGTGCTTGAGCACTTTGCGCGACGCTCGCACAAGCTTGCGCAGCGGCACAGGCAGCGGAACGTACGGCGTCTGCGGCGGCGTGCGCTCGGGGTAGCACGTATCAAACGCAAGCAGCTCGCCTTTACCAACGCGGCGACCGCTATAGCGCACGCACACACGGACGCCATCATCGGTAAAGTCGAGCAGCCCGTACTGACCGGACCCCGGGATCGCGCCGTGGCTGTACGGACCGCCTTTGACCGACCCCGGGCGGCCAAGCGCTGCTGCATGGAGCGTCACAAAGTTGCCGGGGCTGTTTGTCCCATCGTCGACTGCGAGCATATGGGCGTCGCCACTTGCGATGACGATCGGCACGCGCGTGTTGAGTGCATGGCCTTGGCAAAAGGTCACGAGCTCGCGCTGCTCGTGCGTAAAGTGGCCCCACTTGCGCTCGTCGTCGAGCCACGGCATCGTTGAGACCCATACGATCAGTGCGACGTTTGGGTCGTCGGTCGCGTTGAGCAGTTCGTTTTTGAACCATTGTTTCTGTTTTACGCCAAGCACGGATTTCGAGGGGGCCGATGGCGCTAGATTAGGCGTCCGTTCCGACCGTAGATCCGTCAATAGAAACCGGACGCGGCCGATAGTAAACGACTGGTGGACAGCAGCGAGTGGGTCAGTGTCCGCGAGTGCATAGTGTGGGACAAACTCGCGGTACGCTTGCGCGGCTGCGTCGCGACCAGGTGCGGTCTTGTCGCTGTTGTCTGGACCAAAGTCGTGGTCGTCCCACATGTACGCAAACGGCTTGCTCATTGCGAGCATCGCTTGGCCAGCTGGCGATGCAAACAGCGAGTGATAGGCACTACGAAAGGCCATGACGTCGTTCACTTCGAGGTTGTGGTAGTGCAAGTCGCCCATGTGGAGAAACAGCAATGGGTCATGCGTTGCGATCTCGTCAAACACGCGCGGGTCCGAGTCTTCATCGGCGCACGATGAGAACGCGACGCGGAAGCTCATGGCGCTGCCTTCGTCCATTGGCGTCCGGAACGACCCAGTACGAGCAACGACCGTGTCATCGTCATTGACTGACTGGAGTTCGTACGTGTATGCGCGGTTTGCATACAGCGTTTCGGCGAGTTCGCATACGTGTACAGTTGGTGTGTTCGTTGGGTGGCATAGTGCGATCGCCGAGTGCGGTCGCTCGCCCGGCTGCAGCTCGGGGTGTGTGTGCAGGACGAACGCGTTGGCGCTGCAGCCGTGACCTTCGCGCAATCCGAGCTTGAATGTTACGGAATGCGACGAGAGCGCGCCGCTCCAGAGCCACTGTACGTCTGCTGCCGAGCACGCTGTAGCGCTCGTGTCAACAGCGCGTGCGCACGATGCCAGGAGCGCTGTCAGGAGCGCGAGCGCGACCGTCGTTGTCGGCAGCTGCATCTTCGTCCTGCGTCAAAGATCGCAAATGCGCAAGTGACAAGCTCTTGCCCAAAAGATCCCAACAACATCGAGATGAACCCGCCATCACGATGATTCGATTGATGCGGTTGACTGATTCGTGCGAAATCTAATTTGTAGGGTGCCGACGTCCCATGTCTCGAAGTCAGGACCTGTCACTACAACGACGTGTGCCAGCAACTCTCCAACAACGCCTGCAAATGCACAGCTGCCGAACAACGACGCATTGCGCGTCCTCGCACACGTTCACACAACTACTACGGAACGCATCGGTCTCTCCTCCAGTCGACAGCATGCGCGTCGTCGCGTCACGCGCAAAAGTCGTCGAGGAACGCAAACTTCGCTGCGACCGTTGCAATCGGCACGTGCAGCTGCTGCGCAAGCGCTTCGACGCGCATGCGGTTCGATCTGTGGTCAAAGAGCGTTGCGTTCCTACCAGTCGGCGACAGCAGCGTGTCGGCGTGGCTCTGACACCACGCGAGCACTTGCGTTGCCATGTGGTCGAGCTCTTGGAGCGTCTTGGCGTGGGTTATTGGGTCATCCGGAGGCTTGACAGCAGTCGCAGCAGCAGTAGGCGAGTAGGTGTCTCTAATGAACGCGTGCTCGAGCAGCCGCGCTGCTGGTGGCCGCATCATCGGGTTCTTCTGGAGACACTGGTCGATAAAGTCGCAGAGCGCTGGTGAAAAGTGCGTCCCATAGTCGGCCAAGCGTGGCGACGGCTGCTCCTGCACGGCATGGACGACGCCCCAGTAGCCCTCTTTCGTCGGCACCGGCAGCTGGCCAATCGCAAGCGCCATGATCGCAAGCCCGAACGACCAAATGTCGGACGGGTACGAGTACGTCCCACCGCTGATGCGTTCCGGAGCCATGTACCTGATTGCAATCACCCGATCACACAAGCACCCAAACCATCGATAAGTACAAGGTCAGAACTGATACAAGAGCAAGCGAAACGACAGCCAACATGGTCGACGACGTACAGGAGCGTGCCGGTGAACGTCGTGGCTTTTGCGAGCGTGCTCTCGAGGTCGCGCGAGATGCCAAAGTCCGAGATCTGATACGACGACCAACCGCCACACAACGCAAGTCAATCACCCACTCACCCAATCATCCATCATCGATCAGCTGTCACTACAACGCACTTTGACTTGGCCTTGCGAGTTCAGGAGCATGTTGCTGAGCTTGATGTCGCGATGCAATTGGTGATGTTCGTGCAGGAACGCAAGGCCTTTCAGACCACACAGCGCAATCGTTGCAAGCTCGCGCTCCGACATCGTCCGACCGGACTGCATGCGGTCTTCGAGCGACCCGCAGTCCATGAACTCGAGCACGATCGAGACCGAACCGATCTCGGGGTTTGTATACGCGTCGTAGAACACGACGAGCTCGTCGCACGCAGCGCGACTGGCGACGTCGTCAATTGCGACAAAGTTGACGTACAGCGACTTGAGTTCGCGGACCATCTGGTGGCGCTTCTTCTGGTCAAACACGCGAATGACTTTCACGGCCAGCAGCTTGAACGTCGGGACGTACAGTGCTTGAAACACTTTGCCGCCGGCGCCATGGCCGAGTTCGTGCAGCAGCACGAGCCACTCGCGCGTGCCCGTTGTTGTAGGAGCGCGATGAGATGCAGCATGCGCGTGGGGGAACGGCGCAGTTGCGATCCCTTGGGTCTAGCCAACAGCCGTGTAAAGGCGTTAGAGGACGTCAACGTGCATGTCTAGTCTAGTATACGTCAGGTCCGACAGCCAGCTCTGTGCATGCAGCTACACGTACGTTGATCTCAAAGCCGTGGGTCTGCAGCCGGCCTTCTGCCGAAAAGTCGAACGACGCTGCGACCGACCGCTCCTCGTTCTTGACCTGGAGCATGTCGAGGTCGAGGCCACCGAGCGCCTGGCGCATCGACCGCAAGTCGGTGCGGCCGCCACTCGGTCGCGTCTCCAGCTGCTGAGCTTGAGCTTTTGGCGACTGCGTCGAACGCTCGCTCGGCGCGACGAGCAGCGCTTTGTCGGCGACGTCGATGCGCAGCTGCGTTGGCGCAAACAGCACGCTCTTGCTGCGTTGTGGCTCGCCAGGCGTGATGGTCGTACTCGTACTGGTACTCACCCGCTGTACGCTCTTCGCTGCTGCTGGCTCGAGACCGCGGGGCGAGAGTAGCACCGATGACGGCGCGCCAAACGCTGACCGACGCCGATTGATCCGGCCTTTTGTTTCGTCGCCTTGGCCGTGCACGAGCCGCGACCGCAGCGCAGTCACAGGCGAGAAGCTCGGCGGCTGCTCGGCTGCGATGGTGGCGGTAGTGGCTGTAGCAGCAGGCGACGTGTTGACGCTCACGCGCAGGTTTGCGCTCCATCGACGCGCGGCGCTCGCCTGTTGTGACGTATGTAGCGGCTCGTCCAAAGGCGTTGAAACCGAGCTGCTGCTCGTAGCTGCTGCTGTAGCATCGACATGACCATCACTCCGCAACTTTTGGATCTCGCGCTGGAGCTTCCGCTTGAGTCCGCGCGACGCGCTGCTGTGCGTCTCGAGGAGCTCGTCCATGCGGCTCGAGAGCAAGAACGCACCATCGATGTTGTAGAGCGAGACGTCTGTACGAAATGCGTCGAGGTCGTGCGCAAGGAGCCACGCGCTCACTTGCTCGACGCTCCACGCGAGCGCACCAAGTGCTGCCGGCGATTCGTGCTGTGGCTGCGTCTGCATCAATGGCGATGGAGCATCGTTCGTGCGAACGTTGTCGCTAGCAGTCGGTAGGTCCTGTCGCTGATGGAAGAGCAGCTTGCCCTTGCGGTGGCGGTGCGCGTCGCACGGCGCGCAGTACACGAGTCCGCAGTCGTCGCACTCGACGCGCGCTAGCTGCTGCTCGCACTCGTCGCAGGCGCCGAGCACGGCGTCGACAGCACTAGTAGCGCTCATCGACGTTCTGGTGTCGGCGTGCAGTAGCGCATCGACGCCAACGACTGAGCCGTAACGGCACGTACCGCCGCTCTCCATCGCTTGTATGGCTTGACTTGCTTTGTGACTTTCGATTGTGTGTGGCGTTTGGATCCTTCAAGCAACCAGATACTTTTATTACTCGATCAGTTCGCACAAATATAGACTGTTGTTGTAGATCAATAGACAAGAAGGAAACCTAATGTCGCAAAAGTGTTGGATAATTTGATGAAAGCGAGACAGAATTTTACTACAACTTTATTGCAAATGGTTCAATCAGATAAATCTCAATTCATGATTCTGACTTGGAAGCATAAAATGACAATTTGCTTCATACGGGATCGAGACCAGCCCAACAGCACACTATTGATTTAGACTGCTTGACTTATTTGTGATAGCAAATGCTCAACAATAATGTAAACAAAAGTACGTTACGCATTTGTTGCCAGATGCATGAAAGGAACTGCTTTCACTACATATATACAGAGCAAACATCATAACTGACGCTATTAATGAGGCATCGAAGAAACCAAATAAACAGCATATTGCTTCGCTTGTCTTTATGGCGTGTTTGAAACCAAATAAACAGCAATGACACCTCGCTTAGCTTGTCTGCATGGCATGTTTGAACAGTATCTTTCAATGATGATGTCATCATGATGTCTGGCTGCGCATCTCGTCAATGGCTCAATTGCTCAAGCAGTCATCCTCACATCGACAATGCTGTGTCGGAGTGCTAATCGTCTGTCGATACATGGACGCGTCGCTTCTAATCTATGTCTGTGATCGATCGTTCATACATGGACGTGTGGCTACCAAGCAGCAATCGCTTTTCGATCTGTGACTGCCAGACGGATGATGCTACAGTCGATCAGGGAACCTGCTCACAGAGTGTCCGAGAGCAGTCATACACTCTCGCTCGATCAGATCGCCATCATCCGAAGTGTCTGCACACAGACACGGTCAAGGAACGAATGGTCCGCTGTCACGCAACTGAAGATGTCAATGCAAGAATGGTTAAATAGGTGGATGTAGCTACTCAGACGACGATGATGACTGCGGCGACGAAGCCGCGTCTCGAGTGCACACGGCTCAGCACGTTGCTGACTCACTCGGTCGACAGTGCTGGCTGATGGCTGTGGTGACACGTAGTATGCAAAAACAGATCCTAGCGATCAGATCGATGTGGCGCCAATGAGCTCGTGGAGCAGCTCGACATCTGTGTCGTGCAGCGCCACGGGCTGCTCGAACGGCTCAAAGCTGGCCGCCGCTGTCGCACTGCTGCTGCTCTCGTGCTCGGCAGCATTGCCAGTCGCCGACTCGACGCCTGGGAAGAGCGAGATGTCTTCGTAGTTTGGGTCCGGTTTGAACGAGCGCCAGAGCGTGCCGCGGCGCTTGTAGTCGAAGCGGCGCTGGTTGTCGTTCGCTTTCACGCGGTGCATGTGGCAGAGGCTGTGGAAGCCGCCTTTTGCCTTTGGGACGCGCAGGTTCCAGCACTTCTTGCCCCAGTACCGGCACATCCCGACCGTGTCCTGCAGCTCGGCGTAGATGCAATCGAGCGCGTCGTCGTCCTTCTTGCGCCGCTGGCTCGCGCCGCCACTGCGGTCGCGCGTGCTGGTACTGGCGGTAGTGGTCGCGGTACTCGCGCGTCCCTCTTGGTCGCTCGAGACAGCGACGGCAGCTGGCGCCGACTTCCGTCGCGTGCGTGACGAACTCTTGGCTGCAACGCCATGCAGCTCGGTGTGTGCGACCGACGCCATTGCAGTCGCACCTGTCAATGATCGGACCGATCGTCGCTGCTGCCGACGCACGCGCACGTGCTGCTCGACCGACTCGATCGTGGACGAGATGTTCTGAAGGTCCGCCATGAGGTCCACGAAGAGCGTCTGCGATGGTGCAGTGTGGGTGGTGGCACCGAACGCGTCGCAGAGCGCGATCGCATCCGCACTGCTGACATCGGTAGTGATGCTAGTGGTGGCAGAAGGTGGCACGTCAGGGTACGAAGTGGAGGTGCTGTCGACGCGACTGGCGTAGTGATCGAAGTGATCGAAGTGATCGAAGTGATCGAAGCGGTGACGGTCGTGATGGTGGACTGGCTGCGAAGGCATGCGGGACCTGTGGACCGTGCGTCGGGCAAGCGAAGTGAACTCGCAGCGAGTGAAAATGGAGACTGAGCTAATGCGACGACACCGTCAACGAAGAGAGAGGAGGAGAAGACGAAGGCCGTGACGCGAACGACAAGAGCGCAGAGCAACAGCACACACGCACGCGTTCCAGATACCGCATCTGCTCGCGCGCGACGAATCCCAGGCACATCTCCGTCGCGGATGTGTCTGTGCACGGCTTGAAGCAACGAAAGCGAGCGAGAGACCGCCGTCTGTGATGGCAACGCTCGCGGCCTGTTTGTGCGCCTTGCGAGCCACTGAATAAGGGACCGACGACCACGCGATCGATCGACCGTCGTGGCGCTGCACGAGGTCCCACTTGTCTGCTAGCTCTCGTTCCGTCTGCGGTGGCAGCCAGATCAGCGCACTCAACACTCGACAATAGCAAACGACTCGGTCGAGGTTGCGTCGATAAAGAGCACTTTCAAACTTGCTTGTCAATCGAGTCCGCCACCGAGTTCATCTTCGAGCGCTCGAGCCAGCGTCCGATGCCACGCCACATGACCGCACTGACGTCGTCGCTATGATATGATATCAAAGTGAGCCTGTGCTTGGTGCACACTGCCAAACGCTTTTGCGGGAGCGGGAACGCGCATCCCATCTCCTTGTACAACATTTGCATCCAAAGCGGCCGCTGATCGCGTCGGCTTGTCGAGCAGCGCCAAGTCGTGCTTGAGTCACACGGGCAGCAGCGCCGTTGCGTCTGTCGAGTGATCGAACCACGTTCCAACATGCAGCACACACACTGGGTATACAAACGAACAAGCAAGCCGTGACGATACTGAGTTCGGTCGCTTGAGCGCTCGTCTTGGCTATCGGCAGCTAGCAACGTCGGCGATTCGAACGCACCGGTCCGTTCGCTGTCTGACTGAAGACAGATACAGCGTTCAAGCCTCACGATCGTCTTCTGATCCAACGAACGACCTCTCGACACATTGCGAGTCATGAAAATCCACGAGCGCCATAGTGAGCTCATTACGCGTCGTCGCTACGGCGCCTCGCGTGTCGTCCTCTCGCTGCAGCTCGCACCGAGACGGCTTGAAGGTGGACGTCTCAAGTTCGCTATCGGACGTCATTCGCGTCTCATCCGAGCGACCGCGGGGTAGGTCGAGTGATTCCGATGGCGGCGGTTCTGCTGGTCGAGCCTGCTTCGTGCGCGCGCACGCGCTGACGCATCCATGAGATGAGTGACTCGGCCTGATAGATTGGACTTCCTCCTCCTCTTGCTTTCCCGCTGGATGTGCACACTCTGTTGCTTCGGATCGATGCGCCGCTACACACACAGCCACCGCCATCCGCCCTCTACGTCTTTCATGATTTGGATCGACCAATAAGCGCATGTTCATGCATGTGTGGCACTTGTCGACGACGACGTCGAGCTACAGGAGCGTCGGTTGAAATGGTCAGGCAGCACGCTCGTCTTTCAGAAGACCGGAGACCATTGACACTGGCTTCTTGCTGTACCTGGTCAGGCACGGACGCGTCTCAGCGACTGTGATTGAAGAGCGCTGTCTGATCGAAGTCAACGACCGAGCCAATGCGAGTGCTACAGTATCCTGAGTCTGCGAAACCAGGTTTGCAATCAGCGAGCGGGATGAGTCGACAGGCAAACCAAGACGGACAAACCCAGAGTTTGTCCGTAGTTCGCGCGTGTCACCGCCCGCCATGGTTTCCCACGTCTGCTGCTCGTCCCGCATGTGTTTATCCGAGACCGCGTGTCGATCGTGGTCGTTGCGGTCGCAGTCAGTCGTCCTAGAGATCAGGCACAGTGGCCAGCTTCCCATGCACGCTCGAGTCCGCTCGCACACATCCCGACCGCCAGCCGGCACTCGAAACATGCCACACGCTTCCACAGACATTTCGACATCCAGAATCCAGGCACTACGAGGTGTGTAACCTCGCGCGTATCCATGCAACCACTGGCGCTGACGAGTTCGGTTCGTTTGGTCGCACCTGTGAATGGATTGGCGTGACAACAGGCCGAGGACTGGCGGAGCACGAACGACATCGCCATCCATCATCACTCGAGACGAAGCGCTCGAGGCTTCACGTTAGCGCCACTTGAGCTCCATCGTGCAAACATCGTTGACAGCTCTCATACATCTCGTAGCTTGACACGCCCCGTTCCTTGCACAGTGCAATCCCAGATCACATTGGGTGTTGCGAGGTCTCGCGACCAAGCGACAGCGCGACCAGGCAACGAACGCGAGCGTCGAGACGAAGGAACGAGCAAGCAAGCAAAGGATCGTGTTCGATTTCGCTAGAGCCCGTCGAGCAGCATGTGTCGCTCGAGATGATCTGAGTCGACTCGACTTGAGTTTTGTAGACCTCGTCAAGCTGGCGCACGACGTGCATGCGCTGCTGAGCGAGCAAGTGTGGCAGGAGCGGGCCATCGAGTTGAACACGCCTGTGCTTGCACTGTGGGATCGCGATTGCGTGTACGCTCTCGATCGCACGGTAATGCATGACGGACGCTGTCGCTGAAGGCATCTGTGCGCTGCGGATCATGCACTTGACGTTCGAGTGGCTCGATCGACGGCTTTGCCCGACGTTCGCATCCACTGCTGGAGCTTCAGACTAGCGGATGCATGCGGCACAGTACGCTCAGCCTGTGTGCCCAGCGATGGCGCGAGTGGTTCCAAGGAAAGCGAATCGCGGGTGACGACGAGACTAGGAAAGCACGCAGCCAAAGACGACGTCGCCAATCGCGCTGCTTCGATGATGTGCTCAAACGCAACAGCTAAGTGATCCTATGCACGCCCGCTCGTCGCGTTCGACCTGTGATGGACGATCTTGCCTCACTTGCGTGCAAGGTAGTTTCGATGATGGCGTGTACAGGGTTGCACTCGGTGGAAGCCAGTCTTTGCTCGAGCGCAAGCGCTGCTCAGCTGCTCAGGCGCTGTTCAGAGCCGTCGCATAGCTTTTGGCTGCACTGCAGCGGTGCAACATGTCGTAGTACACACAAAAATGCCTCGAGCTCGACCTCGTGATGCAGTGGGTCGGTCACGAGCGTCTCGAGCGCTGCGCGGTGTGCGGCGTTCTTGAGATGGTTCTTGCAGTGGTACGTAAGCAGTCTCCAAACTGTTGCGTCGCGAACCTACACCGCTGCCACATGAAACATCCAAGTCCAAGCAGTCGATAGACGCCACACATCCTGCTTGCTGTACGCGACTACTGCAGCGACAGTCCTATACTGGTGTCTCTAGAGCTCCTCATACTCATCGCGCGTACGACGTGTCCATTCGAGCTCATCGAGATGTGCTTGCACGGCCCGTACGAGCGCTGTGTCGGCGCCATATGCGCGACTTAATCTGGATAGAGAGTGCCACACAATCACGAGTGCCAGTTCAATCAGAAGCCGTCAACACAACCACACAGCCACTGGCACTAGCTACGCATGCACAAACAGACGCGACGTACATGGAGAGCGCGCGCTGAAAGTGCGTCCGCGCACGCTCGACAGCATCCGAACGCTTGTTTGCTGCTACGATCGAGTCACTGTCACTAGACGCACTGCTATCAACCTCGAGCTTGCCGAGTTGAAAGTGCAGGAGTCCTTGTGGCGGCAAAGCACGAGTCGCCAGTACCCACTCGGTCGCATGCAGTTCGCGCGTAAACAGCTCGAGTGCAGTGGTTGCGCTGGCTCTCTTGCACGCAGCTGCAGCGAGTACAAACGTCCCAAAGTCGCGCCAGAGCGTCGCGAGCCGCGCGTTGCGCGCGTGCAACGCAAGTCCATCGACGAGCAGCACGCGCAGTCGCTCGTACAGCCGCGACTTGCTGCTGGAGTCGGTTGATGCGCGCAGCTGCTGGTCGATCGCAACGCATTCGGCTTCGAGCACGCGCTTGTGTGCGATGCGGCGGTTCGTCCCACATTTGCGACAGATCCCAGTTTCCGAATCATCGGAAATCACGACGACGCCATCCAAACACTTTCGGTCTGCGCACGCGTAACCGCTCAACAACGCGTCTTCGGTATCGTCGCGCTCGGATGCTTTGCAGCGTGCGCAGTCGCAGTGAAAGAAGTACGAGTCGGCAAGCAATTCGCGCCGCGTTGCTGTTGGTTCGAGCACCTCAATGTACGAGATCTGATTGAAAATCCGAACAGAATCGGCACGGAGTGAATACATATAGACAAACCACATTTTACAAATGCTGCCAACAATCACAACAGAATCCGAAGTGCAAGACTACGAGCAACATACGACGCACCGTGAGCTCGTCGCCTGCTGCAATCGCTGCAATCGCCTTGACGACCATGTGCTGCGTCTGGAAGCTCACGACACAGTTTGGAGCGCACGCATGGTTGAACAGCGCGCCTTGCGGGAACACGCCGACTCCACGCGGCGCGCACATAGCACTCGCGACGGTAAACGCGTTGCAGTTGACGCGGCAAAAGAGCTGGACGACCAACTCAAATAGTGAGCGGTCGGCTGTTTGGTGGTCGAGACGTAAGCGCGCAGCATTGCTGAGCTTGAAGCGCGAGAGCAACGCAAGCACGAGCTGCGCCATGTCGCGGAACTGCTGGAGCTTGCTGGCACTGTGGTCGTCTGTAGTATACACGTAGGTATACACGTAGACAGACAACTTGCGTATGAGCGAGTCAGACGCACGGAACGCGGATTGTAGACGCTATTGCTTCTGCTCGATTATCGATCAGAACGTGGTTCGTACCGTAGTGTGCACGCAGTTGCTCGACGTCGATGCGCTGCTGCGCGCTATTCGCACCATTATCGATGACGTACAGCTGCGCTGTGAGCCGCGCTACAAGCAGCACTGTCTGCAGTGCGCTGTCGCGCACGCTCTCGGGAATGGTTTTGAACGCACTGCACTCGCGCGCGTGGCTGCCGCGCGTCCAGTCGAGCTGCTGGCACGTGCTCGAGCAGTACTTGAGGCGCTTGCAGCCACTGCAGCGCCGCAGCTTTGCGGACTGCGCTGCGGTGCTTTGGTCGCCATAATCGTCGTCGGCAGGCGACCGAAAGCACCAGCTGCACGCAGTGACTGAGAGTGCTGCGACAGCAGGCGTCGGTGGCAGCACGAGCGTGCCTGGTGCAATGTGCACACGCGCGATCGCGCAGCGGCCTCTGCTGCCGCGCACCTGCTCGTCAAAGCAGCTCATGATGGCAATTCGGATTGTGTGCAACGGGTGAAACGTGCTGGTAGCGATATAATTGAGGCTGACCCTCGTTTTCGTCACGCTTGTTGGTCGAGTGCGATGTTCGAATTAGTAGATGTATCTGACGTGTCTAATTCGAATGATGGAGACGCTTCCTCGCTGCACACTCGCTCTCCCTCGTTATCTGCAACGACACCACTTCGCACGACTGCGACTCGCGACTGCTGCAAGTGCGACGCGAGCAACGACGTCAGTGACGTCCAGCGGCAGTGCTGGCGATGGACCGCGAAGGCCGTGTGCTCATGATCGTGCGTGCAACCTCGCCGCGCAACAACAACAGCAACAACGGCAATATTAATGGCGGCAATGGTGCAGCAAACGGCTCGGACATGCTCGGACTCAACATGGCAGCAATGGAAGCCGACTGGCGGCAGCAGCAGTTCCAGCGCCAGCGCATGCAGCTGCTGAGCATGGCGATCTTCCTCTGCTTCATGGTGCTGTTCTTCGATAACCGCGCAGGCATGGACCCGCAGCAGCGCCGCAGTCGCATTGAGAACAGCGGCATGGGTGCGAACGGCGCTGGTGCCGGCACGAACGGCTACAACCGGTACGCACTGCCGCACGAAGTGTTCAACGACACGGAGCGACAGGTCAAAGCGCAGCAGCTCGAGCATGTGCTTGCTGCGCAGCCAGGGTACCGCACGAACGGCGCACCAATGAACGTCTCGGGTATCTACTCGGGTGCGTTGATCGAGCGATTGGCTGCGTTATCGGCTTGCTAGGAGGCTCAGACGACTGCTATCGCTACTGTCTACTGCGTGCTGACACCTGTGTGTGGTAGGCACGTGGCAGTCGCTTGCACCTGAAGACTACGACGCGCAGAAGCCCGTGTACACCGACATCATGTACGCCATTTCGCATCGATTCGAATCGCTGTGACTGTGTGTGCGAAGTCGATGTATGCCAGCATCGCTCATTTCGAATCGCTACTGCCATTTGTATCGTCTATGTCGAATCCTCTCTCCACCACCACCACCACCGACCAGCCCGTACCTCAAAGTCGACCGCGAGATCCAGCTGCAGCAATACACGCAGCCAGTCGAAGCCGGGCACACGTGGCTCTTTCTCAAGATGAAGACGCCGGCGACAAAAGAACTCAAGCGCGACGTCGCGTACGTGACCGGCCAGCTCGTGATCTACGAAGAGCAGGCGTCGCTTGCAGCAACGATCTTGCCAGTCCAGGGCGTGTTCCTCCGCAAACTCGGGCAGCTCACGCTGTTTGGCAACAGTCCCGACGCGACGGTCCAGCTCTTGTACCGTAAAGACCCGAGTCGTAACGCAACAACTGGCTCGATTGCACCACCACCGTCGGACGGTTCGTCGCTCGACTCGGAGCTCGAGCTGCTCGACGATCAACTTGCCGATCGCGATCGCGAGAGAGACGGTGTGGATATAGATCGCGATCCAAAGAGCCGGACCGATCCATTGCTCACGTATGGCGTGATCGACGGTGTCCCGCCAGTCGCTGACCGCGACGCTTTTGCGAGCGTCGACGTGTCGCCGCCGCGCTATGCGTATGTCTCGCGCTTCCGCAGCAGCGACTCGTTCAGCGACCAGTGCGTGAGCATGATCGAACTGACTCTCTCGAACACGACGACCAACCCTCTCGACTCCGATCAAGACATGACCGACGAACAACTTGCTGAGGCATTGCGCCATGTCAAGCTATCCGGCACGCTCGCAAGTGTCAACTGCGGACTCTATCTCGCGGTCGAAACGACGTTCCAGGAAGAGAATCTGGATGTGTTCTTTGCGAAAGCGTCGCGCTACGCAGTGCTCATGACGCTGATCGCAATGGGCGAGATCTACTTCTTACTGCGGCAGCTCCAGGTGTCGAACACGCAGGCGACTGCTGCAAAAGTGTCGCTCCTGACGATCGGCCAGCAAGCGATTGTCGACTCGTACTTGTGTCTTGGCCACCTCACAGTCGGGATTGTCGCACAGGTACGGAAAGGGGTATACACGGTACATCGGTGTATACCCGGATACGTTGTGTCCCGTGTGTTTTTTGTCTCGAAAGCCGACATTGCTTCTGCGTGGGTGTAAACTGTCAACTGCTGTCGATACTGCGTATACTACGTATACTCACTGGACTATGTATCCGTGCCTCCACCCAGAACGTGTTTGCAGCGTTTGCGTCGGTTGCGTTCGTGAAGCTCATCATCTTTTCGGTGTTTGAGATGCGGTACCTCCTGATCATTTGGAAAGCGCGGCGGCCGCAGGGCTTCACAGAAGGCTGGCTCACGCTCCGGCGCGAACTCACGACGCTCTACTCGCGCTTCTACCTCTCGCTGCTCGCTGGGCTCTGCGTCTTGTACAACTTCTCGGTACGTGTGTATGCATGTCAATGTGTATGCTGATGTATAGCTGCTGGCAAGCACAACGAGTTGTGGCTGACGGGTTGTTGTATATGGATATACCTGTATATGTGCATATGTGCAGAGCCACTTGCCGGTGCTCGTGTTCATTTGCTACTCGTTCTGGGTCCCGCAGATCATCCACAACGTCCATCGGTGCGTTGTCGTTACTAACATCATCGGATTGCGTCGTGATTTTCGATCTCACTTTTGCTCGCCTGCATGCATACACTGACTACCAGAGAGGTCCGGAACCCATTCGACACTGGGTACTTGTTTGGCATCAGCACGCTCCGGCTCTTTTTGCCGCTCTACTTTTACGGTTGCCCCACGAACTTTCTCACGGCATTCCCGATGGTACGTCATTGACTCGCAATCCTGCCGTCATCATGTCGTCGTCCTGCGCACACTCACGCACTGTGTTCTGTTGGTTATCGTACGCAACGGTCTGCGCAGTACGAGAGCGAGCCGCACCCGCAGCTCTGCGTTGTCCTCGTCCTCTGGATGGCGCTCCAAGTTGGTGTCCTCGTGCTGCAGCAGCACTTCGGGCCGCGGTTCTTTGTGCCCGCGCGGTTCCTCCCGGTCAAGTACAACTACGAGCGGCGCATCGATGTCCAGGAGATGACGTTGCTGCGCAACGATGACGGCGACAGTTCGATCGATTGCGTCATTTGCATGGTCGAATTGGACGTCGAAGCGCGCGACTACATGCTGGCGCCGTGCGAGCACATTTTCCATCGCGAGTGCCTCCAGGGCTGGATGCAGGTCAAGATGGAGTGCCCGACGTGCCGTTGTGCATTGCCCGAGCCGTAAGGACGAGGTCGCGAAGCGGCGCTCATGACAGTAGGAGCTGTAAGTAGTGCGGAGAACAGATCGTACGGAACTGAATGGATGGATGCAAATGAGATCGATCGTCGACAGTTGACGAGCACCCATGGAATGAGTGACCATCCGCTGTCCTGCTGCGAGCCGCTTTGTATGTCGTGATGTCGTCGTATTCGGACACATGCTGCAAAGGACAACCTAAATGCACATGTGTGCAGCGAGTCGTTCGAGAGTCTCGTGTCGCTGCAGCTCGAGAGTCTTCCGTTCCTCTCGCGTGCTTGCTATCCGAGTCGTCCGAGCCGTCCTGAAGCGAGCACTGACTGCAGCAACAACGACGACACTTGCAGCTCCTATCAGCGTGCCGCATCATTGCCGACAGCAGCGATAGTCGTAGTCGCGAAGCATGCGACTCGCGCTAAAGACGCACGCGAGTCTCACATGACATCACATGCGAGTCGACCGTGACCGAGCGTGTGTAGTCTCGTTTCTCGGTGCACTAGAATTGACGTAGTACAATACAGCACGACTTTCGATTTGGCATCGAAAGTAATATCAAGCGTATCTTATTCCCCATGCAGCTCACATCGAAAGCAAACAGCTGACAGTTTGGTAACTGAGACTTCGATCAGCAACATCTCGCTACATCATCCACAGCAGCTCGACGACCTCGTCTTCCACAATGACGATGCCGCACCGCACTGCACCACCGCCTCGCTCATACTGGCCGCTCGTCATTGCTGCGACAATCGTGCTCGTCGCGACGCTCGTGCTCGCAAACGCGATCGCGTTCTGTGTCCAGAAGCGGCGCGAGCAGCGCATCCAGCGCAAGACGCAGCAGCTCGCAGCGACTACTACAGCTGCAGCAACTGCACTGCCGCAGCAACGTGCGCGCGTCGTGCCGGTAACGATCCTCACGGGCTTTCTCGGCGCTGGCAAGACGACGCTGCTGAACCGCATCCTCCGCGCACCAACGCTGCCGTTCAAGATCATGGTGCTCGAGAACGAACTCGGTGCGATCAGTATCGACCACACACTATTGCAGCAGCAGCTCGTCGATGATGACAATGGCAACAGCAGCAGCGCAAAGCGCAAAGCGCTTGCTGCGGACGGGATCTACGTCATGCAGAACGGCTGCATGTGCTGCACTGCTGCACAGGGCTCGGCAGCATCGAAGAGCTCGGAGCTCGAGCGCATTCTCGACTACCTCTTGCGGATCGTCGACGAAGACGGATTTGACTACCTGATCGTTGAAACAACGGGCTTGGCCGATCCCGGGCCAATCATTGAGACATTTCTGCAGCTCCGTGCGTCGCGCTTCCGACTCGATGCAGTCGTGACGCTCGTTGACGCTTACGCTGCCACACAATGCTATGACAAACCGACCAACCGCTTGACGTGGCCCATTGAGCTCGAGCGTCAGGTGCTGTACGCCGACATTGTCGCACTGAACAAGACCGACCGCGTCGATGCCCAGCAGCTGGTGCAGCTGCAGAGAGCTGTTGCCCAGCGGAACGAAGGCGCAACGGTGTTTACGTGCGTCGACGCAGCACTCGACGTGCGCGACATCATTGACGTCCACACGTTTGACGCTGTCAAGTTTCGTGGTTGCACTAGTAGCCCCCAAAGTAGTAGTACCAGTGAGGATGCCAGTGGTCCCAGTGGTGGTGCCAGTGATGACACCAGTGGGCTGCAGATGCAGGCAGCGCACACGAGCGGCATCTCGACGGTCCACTTTGAGCTACTGGCCGAGCTTGACATTGCGCGCTTTGGCGAGTGGTACGTCCGTAGTCGAGTCGGTTGGATTGCTGCGGCTGTGTGTGTACAGCAGACTAAGTCTACTGCGTATGCACTGAATTGCATAGGCTCGCAGATGTCGTCGACTTGTACGCAACGACCGGCGTGTTGCGTATCAAAGGCGTGGTCGCAGTCGCTGGTGATGCGCATCGGTGCGTCGTGCAGTGCGTGCTCGACACGTTTACGATCGCGCCGTCGACTGCGTGGCGCACTGGTGAGATGCGTGCGAGTAGACTTGTGATCATTGGCAAACACTTGGACCGCGACGCGCTCGAGCGCGGCTTCCTCGCGTGTTTGGTCAGTCGAGGCAGTGCTGCTGCTGCTGCTGTCGATGGTGAGGATGGCGAAAGGCTCAGTGCTCACGACGTCCGACTCGCGTCCAAGAAGCACGTGTAGTATGTAGTGAATCGACAACACTCTTGCGTGTATATGTGAGTGAGTACTGGTAGGTGAGTAGGAGAGGGAGCGACGCAAGCGACAAACAGGGAATCGGAGTACGGCGTGGACGAATCGTGACGATCCCGCATGACATCACGACTCGGCAAGGTCTTGTACGTGATACTAGTACACCCAAACAGTCGCGTGTGTGTGCATTGGCTGCAATGCGTGGTGTCATGCGCATGGTATCGCCATCGATCGTCGCGTGAATGAAAGCGTTGAGCTCGAAGTCGAGGAGTGCTGCTCGTCGCACTGGCTTCGGGTGGTAAGGTCGCATGAGAGAGGTGCCGAACACGCGAACAGTGCGCATCCAGTCTGCAGAGCGAGTCGCGGTGAGGTCGACCTGTAGAGCTGTTGAGTGGTGCTTTACGAGCCGCAAGAGAATGAACCAGCATGCCGCTCTCATCCAATCTTGCAATCGTGCAGAGCAAGTAGTAGAGGTCGTAGAGGTTGAGATGTGGCACTGACGATCTGGTGATCCAAGAATCAGGAGACATCGAGCTCGCTCCATACCTCTCATCCAATCTTGCAAAGCGATTTGTGTCGATCCCAAGATCAGCAACACGACGACAGAATCTCGGAATCCAGAATCGCACAAGTAGCTTGACGTACGTATGCACTGCGCGAAAGCGTTTCGTTGACACCAGAACTTTCCTCCTCGTTTGCGCTGCGTTTTTCGGTGCACCGAACTGCACAATGTTGCAAATCCACCATTTGCGCCAGTCTCTGCACTCGCATCGTGGGCCACACGCGATTGCTTCACTCGGCGGGTTCCACTTCGACATCGGCGCGACGGTCGCCGTTCGTTCCTCACGCGGTTCCTCCTCACTCGCACTCTTTGCTTCTCGCCCGCCAATGCTGCGGCTGATCTCGAGCAGCGCCCGTGCGCTCAAGCTGCACCACTCGCCTTTGTCATCGACTGCTGCCACTGCGCGCCACTTGCACGCGCACCGCCCAGCTGCAATGGCCCGCATCCTCTGCAGCGACCCGATCGACGCGAGCTGCCCCGAGCTGCTGCGCAGTGCTGGCCACGACGTCACGACGGTCGCGACTGCACTGAGCCACGCCGAGTTGCTCGCGCAGATCCCCGACTACGAGGTGTTGATCGCACGCTCGGGCAGCAAAGTCGACCGCACTGTCCTCGAAGCTGCGACGCACCTCCAGCTCATCGGCCGCGCTGGCACCGGTGTCGACAACATCGACATTGTGAGCGCAACGAAGCAGGGCGTGCTCGTGATGAACACGCCGTTTGGCAACACGCTCTCGGCGGCTGAGCTCACAGTCGGTCTCATCACGTCGGTCTCACGGCTCGCTGATTCGGGCAGCTCTACTGCCAGTGGCTCAGTCTCGGCCTCGACGCCACGCCAATCCGAGATCCACGGCAAGACGCTCGGTGTCATCGGGCTCGGCCGCATCGGTCGCGAAGTCGCTGCGCGCTGCAATGCGTTCGGGATGAACGTCATCGGGTACGACCCGCTGCTGTCAAGCGCGAGTGCAAAAGCCCACAACGTCGAGCCCGTGGCGCTTACTGAGCTGTTTGCCCGGAGCGACTACATCTCGTTGCACGTTCCGCTAAACGCAAACACCAAGCAGCTCGTGAACGCTGCGCGGCTCGGACTCTGCAAAGACGGCGTCCGGATCATCAACAGTGCGCGTGCGGGGCTCATCGATCACGCGGCGCTGCTCGATGCTCTCACGACCAACAAAGTCGCGGGCGTCGCATTCGACATTTTACCCCCAACTGGCTCCGCAGAATCGAATAATGCGGTCTGGACGCAGCTCGTGAACCATCCGCGGGTCATCGCAACGCCCCACATTGGTGCGTTGACCGCGGACGCGCAGCAAAAGGTTGCGCGCGACCTCGCGTACAAAGTCATGGATGCGCTCGCTGGCAAGTCGTTCTCCGGGGTTGTGAACGCACCGAACATTGACTTTGGCAGGCGCGCGCAGCACGTCACGCCGTACCTGTCGTTGGCCGAGAAGCTCGGGAGTCTGCACGCGCAGCTGCTCGATGCGACCCGTTTGACCCGCGTGCTCGTCATTGCTGAAGGGCGGACTGTGACATCGACGCCTGCAGTCGCGGACCAGCTCGTGAGCGGCGTGCTCAAGGGCTTGCTGTCGCACATGCTCGAAGAGGAAGTGACGTTTGCAAACGCCAAGGCGATCGGCGACGTCATGGGCGTCCAGTGCGTCGAGCACAAGCACGACGACGTTGTGACGAAATCGAGCTTTGCAAACCTACTGACGGTCGTCTGCGAGTTTGACGACGGGACATCGCGCCGTATTGCCGGCACGGTCTTTGGGACCGACCAGCTCCGACTCGTAGCGCTCGACGACCTCGCGATCGATGCGATCCCGAGCGGCTCGATGCTCATGTTTGCCAACACTGACGAGCCGGGCGTTCTTCATTCCGTGACGTCGGTGCTTGCAAAGAACGCGATCAACATTGGCTGCTTTGGCTTGGCGCGCCAAGCGACTGGTGGGAATGCTGTTGGCGTCCTGAACGTCGACGACGCGATTCCTGACGCGGTGATTGACGAGTTGGAAGCGCTGACCCAAGTCTCGAATGTCCGGCGCGTCAACTTGCTCGAACTCAACACAGCAGGCGGCGCTGGCCGCGTCTGGGCACAGTTCCTCCAGCCGAAAGATGAGATGGCGACAACTACTGACAGTGTCGAAGTCGTCGATGTGACGCACAACAAGAAGCCAAGCGCCAAGCCGTCGTCGCCGAACTTTGGCTCGGGACCGTGCAAGAAACGACCCGGGTATGCGCTGTCGAAGCTCTCGGACGTTGTGCTTGGTCGGAGCCACCGGTCCGTCCTTGGCAAAGGTCTGCTCGAAGAAGCGATCGTCCGATCAAAGCAAGTCTTGAAGCTACCGGACGACTACGTCCTTGGGATCGTCCCAGCGTCCGACACGGGCGCGTTCGAGATGGCGATGTGGAACATGCTCGGGCCGCGACCCGTCGACGTCTGTTACTGGGAGACGTTCGGGAAGCAGTGGTTCAACGACGTGACGACGGAACTCGGGCTGACTGACGTCACTGCGATCAGCGCGCCGTTTGGCGAACTCCCGGACCTCACGCGTGTGAACAGCGACCACGACGTGCTGTTTACGTGGAACGGCACAACGAGCGGCGTCAAAGTCCCAGACGCCGACTGGATCGCCGACGATCGGACTGGCTTGACGTTCAATGACGCGACATCAGCCGCGTTTGCAATGGACATGCCATGGCACAAGATCGACGTGTGTACGTTCAGCTGGCAAAAGGTGCTTGGCGGCGAAGGCGGCCATGGCGTCCTGGTCCTAAGCCCACGAGCGATCGAACGGCTCGAGTCGTTTGTACCGACGAACCGTCCAATCCCCAAGATCTTTAGGTTGACAAACAAGACGACCGGCAAGTTGGCTCGCGGCATCTTTGACGGCAGTACGATCAACACGCCGTCGATGCTCTGTGTCGAGGACTACGTCGACGCTCTCCGGTGGGCCGAGAGCGTCGGTGGCGTTGATGGTTTGATGGCGATCTCGCAACGGAACCTCGCCGTCATCGAGGACTTTGTCGCCGACAACAGTCGCTGGATTCAGTTCCTTGCAGCGTCGAAGGCCGTGCGGTCGAACACGTCGGTGTGTCTCACGTTCCCCGACTTGGCAAGCGATCAAGTCAAGCAGCTCACGAAGCTGCTCGAGCGCGAACACGTTGCTGTCGACATCAACTCGTACAGGGACGCACCGCCGGGCATCCGTATCTGGTGCGGCGCAACGGTCGAGACAAAGGACCTCGAAGCGCTCATGCCGTGGATCAAGTGGGCGTACACTGAAGTCAAGAGTGCGTCGGCAGCAGCAGCGAATGCGGAGTAGACAGTGTTGAGAGGTTGTCGAGGTGGCTAGTGCTTGCTGCGAGAGGTGGAGGGCTGTTGCGCGACGACGACCGACTGATACTAGGACAGAGATGGCGTCGGCACTGGCCATTCGACGTCGTTTGTTCCTTCACGATCGATTGCTCAATGTCCAAGATCCCTCCCTCCCTTTGCACGTTGTCTCATGTCGTGGTTGGTAGATATCGTGGTAGTGGTGATGATGTGTCAAACGGATAGCGATGCATGCAGTGGTGGTCGAGGATACGAAAGCGACACTGTGATGTCTCAGAGGACGTTCGTCGTAAAACGAATGGACAGTAGAGATCGGAACGTGAATGGTATGTACGACGACGAGCACTAGCTACGTACGTCAAGCAGACCAAACGCAACGCAGAGCAGAGTGCGAGCAAGAGTGTAGTAGACGGTGTTGATTGGAGCTAGTAGCACTCGAGCAGCAGCAGTCAGCAGGTGGAGCGACACAAGCCTTTGCACTGGAGGAGCAGTCGAGCGTGTTGCGACTACAGTGACTCGTAGG
>JAASGP010000242.1:0-26908 GCA_023334275.1 Globisporangium carolinianum | reverse complement strand
TGGTACTGCTGGCACTGTCACGTCCGCAACAGCTGCTGACGGCGTCCAGTCGATCACGCCCCATGCGCTCCAGCTTAACGAGCTGCTCACGGCCGAGGTGCTTGACGCGATCAAGAAAGACATCTATGAACGGCTGTCGAAACAGCTCGCTGCCGTGACTGGGCCTACGCCTCCTTCTGCAGTCGACACAACTAGCGGTGGACCTGCCACACGCGAACGGTCCGAGACGCATGACCATCACGACCTGCACGACGCGATCGCTGGCGCACTCGAGTCGCAGATGCAGCTCGCGCTCGAGAGCTTCCACAAGCAGCGCGACAGTGCGAGCGAGCAGCTCAAGAAGCAACAGCAGCTGAGTGACAAGCAGCAGCGCGTCGCAGCGTCGTCGTCGCCGTCCAAGCGCCACACACGGACAAATGACCCAACGCCAGTACGCGCGATGCGCCAACAACAGCAACAGACTGGAGCCGACGACCCGAGCAACGACGACGTGGCGTGCGACCAGCTCGACGACTTTGTCCCGGTCGACGCGTCGTACGCACCCAAGTACCGCTTCGTCAAGCCAAACGCGACACTGGGCGGCCCGCCATCGCCAGCTGGCACAACAGCCAAGTCAGCGCGCGCAACTGGCGTCCAGCGCATCCTCAAGGCCTGCGAGCGCCTCGAGGTCGCATCGACCGAGTGTCGCGTCGACCCCGTGAGTGCGATCGAAGTCGATGCGCTCGGGACCAAGCGCAGCTGCTTGCGCGTGCTGCTCATGGGTGCACGGGACCTCCCAACGACGCACTTGCGGACCAAGAACCTCGATCCGTACGTGAGCGTCGAGATCGTCTACCCCGACCACCTCGCGTCGGGTAGCAGCAGCAAGGCGGCGTATGACCCAGCGGCCATCACGCGCTTTCGCAGTCGAACGGTCAAGAAGAGCGTGTACCCGGTCTGGGACGAAGAGTTTGAGTTCGCGCCCGTGCAGTCGCTCAAGGGCGTGCTCCACGTGCGCGTGCTGAACGACCGCAAGCTCAGTCGCGAGCAGCTCGTTGGTGAAGTGCGCATTCCACTACGCTCGCTCGTGAGCCAGAAGAAGACCGTCGAGTGGTACCCGCTGCGGTGGGCTGTACCTGCAACCGCTGGGACGACAGCGCGCAAGACGACAACGACGACAGTATTGCGCACGAGCGGCGGGTCTGTGCGGCTGCAGCTCCAGCTCTCGTACTCGCGCGTCGAGAAGTGCAAGCGCGCCGTGGACGAGCTCGTGACCAAGTTCTTTCACGAGCACAACCAGCTCCCGCCGTTCATCGAAACGACCGCTGGAGGCAGCGAACGCTTCAGTAGTGATGCCCGCACGAGCAGCAGCAATAGTAGCAGCGCGCAGCAGAACCAGGACCAGCACGAGAGCGACGAGCAGGACGGTGTCCAGAGCAGCCGGCGCTTTGCAGCGCGAGACGACGCAGCAGCGCTTGACGAACTCCATCGGTATCAGTACCTCCAACAGCAGAAAGTCGGTAGTAGCGACGTACCCGAGGTCGAGTCGCCTGGGAAAGATGCCGAGTCACCACTTCCGACGTTTGACACGTGGCGCGCCGAGCAGCAGCACCAGCACCAGCGTGTTCGTGAGGCAGCACCGAGCAGCTCACACTACGACGAGACGAGTCCACAGCGCCCGGCCGTAGACGTGATGATCGCAGCACACACGTTCGACAGCAGCTCGCACGCTGCGTATCACTACGGCGTTGGTGCTGATGGCGCCTCGTCGTCGACTGCACATCGGCTCTCGTCGGATCGCAGCAGGCAGTTGTGGGCGACACCAGCGGCGCATGCGTCGCAGTCTAGCGTCACGACAGCACGGCCGATCGCTGTTCATCCATCTGCACACACGGCAAATGACCGAGCGCTCACGTATCCGAGTTACGCAACAATGGCTACTACTCTGTCGTCAGCGCAACATCAGCAGCAGCACGCTGTGCGCCATGAGCAACGAGCGAGCTATCGCACACTGCCTAGTGACCCGCAATCGTTCGCAGTGTCGTTTACTGCCGGCAGTACGTCTCGGCCCGCAACGCCGTCAAGTGCAGCAGCCGGGCTGCGCGCGACGATGCCTGCAAGCACAGCAGCGCCGTTGATGCGAACGCACTCGGGTGGTGGTGATGATGCCGGACCGATGCTTCGCCGGACATCGAGACATACAGTCGGCGCTCGTGCCAGTCGCGTCGTGCACCCGACAGGTCGACATCGCACAACAGGAGCGTACCCGCTTCCGCACGCACATCATCTCGAGCACCAGCGACCCGAGTGCTTTGATGACGACTCGCCGTACCACCCCGACTTTCAGTTCTTTGACGTCATGGACCTCTACGGCAGCAACAGCGGCAGCAGTGGCGGTAACAACAGCGACCTCTTTGCATCAAAGCGGTCAAAGCGCAAAGGGATCGCGAGTCTGTACGCATGGCAAGCCGGCACGAGCGGAGGCAGCAGCAGAGGCGACAACAGATTGTTTGCAGGACTCGACGGCGCGAACCGGAAGACCGATCTGCGCATCTTCAAGAGCCCTGGGTTTGCGCGTCGACAGCCGAGTGCTGGCTTCCCGGAGCGCTACATCGGACTCGACAACCAGACGTGCGAGCGTCTGAAGCGCATGTTTGGCCGCATGGATGGCGCTGGCAGTGCGGTCTGTAGTAACAGCGTGACCGGATGAGTGCATGCCGCACGGACGCGTGTTTCGTGGTAGACACGGTTGAGAGATCGTAGATCGCAGGTAGTAGGCACCGATCGATTCGGCAGCTGGACGTCGGAGCAAAGGTAGCAACAACGCGTCTGCTGTAGTCTTGGAGAGAGAGAGAGAGAGGTATACCTGAGATCGTACTATATTATTTTCAGTAAATAATAGTTATCTTAGCTTCTGATGTTATGTTCGGCACACACAGTTGAGCAAAACAAAACAGCGCCATCACAATTGAATTGGCAGCAGCGATGAGTCTCCTGCGGCCCGAGACGCTGCGTGTCGCGGCCCAGAGCGTTGGCGTCGACGAGCTGAGCGACGCGTGCGTGCGCGAGCTGCTCCCTGAGGTCGAGCTGCGACTGCGCGAGATCATCCAGGACGCGCTCAAGTTTCGCAGCCACTCAAAGCAGTCGGCACTCGGCACGCAGCACATCAACCTCGCGCTGCAGACGCGCAACGTCGAGGTGCGTCACTAGTGTGTATGTGTGCGCGTGTGTGCTTATCAATAGTACTAGCACTTGCCCATCAAGTCTAAGCCTAGCACCTGTGTTTGCGCAGAGCCTGTATGGTTTTGGTGCACCCGGCGCTGTCAAGTACCGACAGAGCGACGAGCACGCGAGTCTGTACTTTGCCGACGACGACGAGCTCGACCTGAGCGAGGTCTTGAACGCACCGCTGCCGCAGATCCCCGTGCAGCCGACGCTGAACGTCCACTGGCTCGCAGTCGACGGCGTGCAGCCACTGATCCCCGAGAACGAGTCGATTGACGACGCAGCGAGCCGCCGGACGTCGATCAAAGACGACGCGTTCGTGCACCGCGACGTCGCGCGCAAGCCGCTCGTGAAACACGTCTTGACGCAAGAGATGCAGCTGTACTATACCAACATCACCGAGGCCGTCAAGAGCGACGCGTTTGCGTCGCAGCGCGCGGCGTTTGCGAGTCTCGCGAACGACCCGGGCATCCACCAGCTCTTGCCGTACTTTGCGCGCTTTGTCTACGACGAAGTCAAGCACAGCGTGCACGACCTCGCGCTGCTCACGTCGCTCATGCGCGTCTGCAGGTGCTTGCTCGTGAACCAGCACTTGCACGTCGAACTCTACGTACGTTGGATTGACTATTGGATTGATTCATTGGATTGATTATTGTCTCGATTATTGGATTGAGTATTGTTTTTTGTATGAGTGTCAGCATATTGGATTGTGCGTATATTATCGGATACATGTATGCCAGACACTACGATCATTGCAGTGCTAACCTCGTCGCTGACTCACTCCCACCTGTCCATCCCACCAGCTCCATCAACTGCTGCCAGCAATTCTCACGTGCGTCCTCGGAAAGCAACTGTGTGAGAACCCAGCTGACGACCACTGGGCTCTCCGCAAGTACGCGGCGCTGCTCGTTGCGCAGATCTGCGAGCGCTTTGGCGACTCGTACGAAAACATCCAGCCGCGCGTGTCGCAGACGTACCACAAAGCGATCACTGACGCCTCGTGTCCATTCACGACGCAGTACGGCGCGCTCTACGGTGCGTCGTAGGTATCCCACGAAGTGGTCGAGTCACAATGTGATTGTGTTTGGATATGGATACCGACACCGTGGCCCTCATGCTGTATACACGTGTATACCTGTATACATCTGACTCACAGGCATGATGTACCTCGGACCGCTCGTGATGGAGAGTCTGCTGTTCCCGAACCTCGCGCAGTACTACAAGAGCCTCGAGCCCGCACTCGCAGCAACGAATCCGAACCTCGTCGAGCGCCTCGAAGCGCAAAACTGCTTGGGCATCCTCGTGGTACGTGCGCTGGCTCTTTCGGACTGTCTGTCTGAGAGCAGCGACCAACGCTTTTGTCTCTGTGTTTGTATGTGGCTACGTGGCCAACCAGCACGCGGCTGGCACGTACTTTTCAATGACCCAGTCGCGCGACCGCAGCAGCAGCGACACTGCAGGTCTTGCAACGGCGTCGTCGACGCTGCTGTACGATGCGTTTGGCGAGCGCCTCATGCCGTACATTCGGTTCGAATCGACGCGCAGCAGCGGCGCGTCGACGTCGATGCTCGATCTGTGTCTGTGAGGGTCGCCCTGCTGGACGACGGCGAGAGCGAAGGAGAGAGCGGACTCGCTTGTGCTTAGCACTTGGTAGTAAGTAGCAGTCGCTCATTGAATCACACATGCAGTAGGTGCCACAACGACAGTGTTGAGAGCGTGCGATGGAGCGACGTGACATGATGAATGGGTGGTGATACAGATGATACAGATGGATCGATGTGCTGCCTAGAGTGATAGTGTCGCTGTTGTACTGCAGCGCCTGAAGCGAGTCGCTTGGACTTCGGCAGCGCCGACAAGAGAGAAGAAGAGAAGGAGAGGTAGGTAGGTAGGCAACGACCGACACTGCTGCTACTGAGTGGCTCGACGCGACCTACTACGCAATGAAGAGCTTCTTGACACGGCACACGGGCTGCGACGCGATCACGATCGTCGCTGGTGGCGGTGCTTTCGTCGTTGGCACCGGTGTCGGTGCTTTCGTCGTTGGCACCGGTGTCGGTGCTTTCGTCGTCGGTACTGGTGTCGACGTCGGCGCTCGAGTCGTAGGTGCTGGCGTCATTGGTGCTGGCACTGTCGATGGTGCTGGCACTGTCGTTGTTGTCGTAACGACGACACCGATCGACGGCGGCGGCGCTACTGTCTGTGCGCTCAGGAGCACGGGGTAGCTCGACGCTTTGCTCGCTTTCGAGGACGTGTAGAAGCCAAAGTGCGTCTCGAGCACGTCGCCCATCGATCCGTCTTCAGGCGCACGGTCAAAGAACATGAACCAGAACGCTTCACCACCGCCAGCCGATGGCGTCCAGCTGCGGAACGCCGTGTAGAACAACTTGGAGTTCGCGACGGTCGGGACGTTCTTCGGCGCGTACCACAGCGGCGTGCCGAACGTCGGGTACCCGGTCTCAGTCAGCCGTAGCTTTGTAGCGGGGTACTTGGCAGCGAGCAGCTTGTCCCAGACGCCGTCGAGGATTGCGAGTGGCCACTCGGGGCTGTAGTTCGCATCAAAGAACGGGTAGAGGTTGACGCCGATGAGGTCGCTGTTTGCTGCAAGCTCGGCGATCGCAGCACGGTCGCCGGTTTCGAGCCACTCGACAGCGCGTTGTACAGTCCCGACTGGGACGTCCCGGCCAGTCTCGGCACGCACGCGGTCGCGGATCCTCGAGATGCGCGCTGAGACGTCAGCCGGTGTGAACGGTCCAACTGGCTGGATGTTTTCGTTTCCCACGTAGATCGCAACGACCGTGTCGGGGTACATCTTGATCGCGGCGATTGCGTCGTTCACTTGGTTGTCGTACCACGGCTCGTTCGTCATGTAGACGCCGAGGTGGAGCTTGACGCCGTTTGCCGCAGCGGCCGGTGCGACTGGCACGCCGTAGTAGCTCGAGTAGTACGTCCGCACGACCGTGAAGTAGTTCTTGATGATCGCAAAGTCGCGGTACATCGCATCGCCGAGCTTACTGACGTCGCCGGGACGACCGGGCAGTGGGTACTCGACATTGTGCATCGGCGAGTAGCACACGCCTGGGACAGTCGTCGGGAACGCAGCAGAGGTCTCGTGCTTGTTCGGCGGTAGCTGTGGGACGTCAGGTGGGTCATTGTCCTTTGGGTTGTTCAAGAGCGCATGCGCGGATAGCACCGTGAACGCGAGCAGCACGAATGACAGCAGCGACACAGCTCGACCGCGCAGCATCATGGGCTGTGCGGAGGACAGCAGTTGCCTCGCAGTAGGTGGTACGTCTGCGCTGATCGAAGTCAGACTGAAGAGTCGCGAATCGACTGTTCAATGACGTCGGCTGCTAATTGTCACATGACGTTTGATAGTATTCGTGGAACGTGCTTTGCATTCGCACGAAGCATACATTTCAGCCAATCAGGTATATACCAAAATAGCACCAGTCTCTCATTGGATGATGACTTGTTCCGTGCTTCTTCGTCAAAACGGAATAGAAACGACAGACACTTGCAAAAGAACAAGAACAAAAGAACGAGAATGAGTATATGTCGTCGATACTGTATTGGCAACATACTCGTTGAGTGCACTTCAGCGTCCTTTGCTTATCGAGCAGGCTGTTGTCGACAGTGCGTGGCTGCGCAGTGCCAAGCGCGCTCAAGTGCTGTGATGCACGTAGTCCATAGCACTCATAGCTCGGGCTCGCTCAGCGGCATGTTCACGACCGCCGACACGAGCGGGATGCAACTACGTCCATACACACAAACACAGCATCATCGACTCGATGCGTCAGTCGCAGTGCACCGGCAGCGTCTGAGTCGGCACCTCATCAACTGGCCGCACCTGTCCTTGCCGCATACAAAGATGAAGATGTTGTCGGCCGCGCCCGTCTCCGAGATGCACTCGACGTCCGACAGGTACAAATACGGCACGTTCTGACAGCAGCAGTAGGACGTGGTAGCAGTAGGTCATATACGTCAGCGAGTGGCTCCACAGTGCTGCCATCCCAAGGCTGTCGTAGTGCTCGTACTGGGATCACGAGCGGGAGGAACACGAGACTCTTGGGCAGTCGGTACAGCGCGTGGTCGTAGTGGTACGCGATCGTAATGTCGGTCACGGCTTTCGTGCCAGCGTTCTACCTCGACGAATACCAGAGCAGAGTGTCGAGAGTTGGAGAGTGCGTGGTGGAGCGAGTAAGAGGGGAGGTGAGACCTTGCCTGCTGTCGTACCTGGACGTTGAGTTTGATGCGGAACGACGGCCCGATGCCCTGCACTTGCGCGTTCAAGCGGATCGCTGCACCCGTCGTGTACGACACGGGACCCTAGCAACAACAGTGGCGACAGAGTACGACAAGGCTGTCAGTCCAGTCGCTCCCGTCCTGATCCGCAGCTTATAGATAGCAGTCACAGCAGTAGCGCTCAGTCTCAGCACCTGTCCGTCTTTGATGATCTTGACGTACGCGCGTGCGGTCGTGAGCCGGAGCTTGCACAAGTCGCGCTGAAAGTGCCGGTGCATCTCGGTCGCGTGGTCGCGCTCGCGCTGCGTCTGCTCGACGTACAGCTTCGTCTTCTTGGGGATGTTCAGCGGAATGTCTGGCGAGCGACACATACGCACAGGGCCATCAATACTGTCAACGCCATCTCAAGACTAACGACTGTGCTACTAAGCACCTTGCTCTGGCGGAGGTCCTGCAGCTTCCGAGATCGCCTAGTCGATACCAGATCAACAGTACGACGTCACGTGAGTCCGTCAGCAGTTCGACAGTCTTTAGCTGTACTCATACTTCAGTAGGATCAACACCTACACGCACAGACCTCAAGACTCGCAGTGCGCTTGAGGATCTTGAGCGACAGCGCGCCATTCTTGGCAACGAGCACGAGCGACGCCTCTTCGCGGCCGTACTGGCCGAACGCAAGTGCTGTGACGACCGTGTCGGTGCTCAGTGTACACACTTTGACCTTTTCGTTGTAGAGCGTGACGTCGCCATTGCGGAGCGCAACGAGCACGCCGCGCGTGTCTTTTGTCCGTCGAAGACTGAACGCGTCGATCGCGACAATGTCGTCTGCGAGCGTGAGGCTCCAGTTCTTCTTGCCCTTGAGGTGGTACGACGTGAGCTTCCGGTTCATGCACGCAATCACGATGCTCTTGTCGAGCTGGAGCAAGCCACAGGACGGCGACTCGAGCTCGATCACGGTCCGCAAGAGCTCGCCGTTCTTGATTGTGAACACCGAGCCATTGCGCGTCGTCACGACGACGCGGTACTCGACGTCGTAGAGCCCACACGCGACAATGTCGACTGGGATGCCGGGGATTTTGGTTTGCTGAATGATCGACGTGCCCTGCGGGTCGAGCACAAACACGAGCATCGACTCGGTCGCGACGATCAAGCTGCGAGTCCATATGTAGCAGGTTCCCAGTCATGTAGGCGTTTCAAGACATCCGATAATTAGATTGTCATATATAATACATATGTGATAGCGTCGAGTCACATACATCACATTCGTGACAGTGTCGAGTCAGCATTAGCATTCGTACCAGCTCACGGCGTCGTGGTCGTCCATGTTCTTGTTGATCGACGTCATGCACGTGACGCACGCGCGCTCAAGGAGCGGTTCGTCCATGAACCGCGTGACGTACTCGGCCTGCTCGTCCAAGTCGTCGATCGCGAGGAGTCCGCGCGAGCGCTCGGACAGCCGAATGCCGAGACCACTGTTGACGACCATACAGCATACAAGTGTAAATGCTCATTGTGGTGCGCCATTATAAGCGACACTTCAGACAGAGACGCACCGCATGGACGCAAACTGGTTGAGCGCAGCAGGGATCTCGATCGCGCACTTGGCGAGACCTTCCCAGACCTTGAGCTCCTCGACGTCGATCTCGATCGCTGGGACCGTGAACTTGTAGTGCGGCCGGAAGTTGCGGTAGATGTAGATGCACGAGCCGGACGCGACCGCGAGCGCTGGGATCCGTGGGCGACTCGTGTCTGCACCAGGTCGTATGAAGTATGCGTGAGTAGCGACAGCAGAGACGGCGGGTGTTAGTAGCTGCAGCTAGAGCCACTGAGCGAGGACGAACGGAGCAGCGCACCCGAGTAGAAGTAGCTGAGCGACGACGGCACGCCGAGGATCGCCTGTTCGCCGTAGAGCGACGAGCCTGAGAGTATGTGGTTCACCAGTATACGGTAGTATCAGCACGATCCGTCATACTAGGACGAGCAGTAACAGTCGCAGTTGGCGTACCTTTGTACATCTTGAGGCGCTTGTCGGCGTCTGCGACAACGAGCTTGGCGTCGCCATCGCCGTAGACGTCAACGAGCTTGATGCAGCTGCGTGTATGCGATATGTACACACAGGTGGTACGTCCAGCAGCAGCAGCAACAACAACGTATAGCGACCGAGAGAGATGTAGCGCATACGACTGAGTTACGCCGTGCGTTGGGGTTAGTACAGACTCAAGAACGTACCTCGAAAAGGCCTTGAGACCAGCGACCGAGTTGTGGTACGCCGAGAGCCACGGACCTACGCAGCGCAACATCATGTGCGCTGCTGTCGTGAGGCGTGCGAGTGCAGGCACACACAGTAGAAGGCGCTATGCACGCACTCTTTTGTGTCTTCTTGCTCGACTCGCTCGTGGGCTCTTTGTCGTCTGCCATCGCGTCGATCGTCTGTCTAGCTCAATGAGCCTTCGTAAGCCAGTGTCTGTGCGTGCGTACGTGTGTTCGTCCGTACTCGTCGCAGTCGCAAGTGCAGTCGAATCGCTCACAAAGATCGGCGACGCATCGGAAGAGCTACACCCAATTCAAGTTTCGATTAACATCGAGCGGCTGACATAGTGAATTGAGCGAACTGATCTTCCTCGAGTAGTTGAGATAAAGAGGGTATGCACAAGTGCGACAAATACAACCACGCTGTGCTCACGAGATGCTCGTCTTGCGCACCGAACGCGTCGGTGACTTGAATAAATACGGACTCGCAGCCGCACCACTAGCGTCGTCCCACGACGTTCGGCAGTCGAGCACCTACTCGTTATACGCCATCCAATCCAATCCAGTCAGATCGGAGCAATACAGAAAAAGTACAACGCCACTACACAAAACGCACCATGAATCGGCCCGAGATCGGCGTGTAGTGGCGCCAAATGACCGCCTCGTCGACGATCGGGACACGGATGTTCCCGCAGTGGACGCTGTCAGGGATCAACCCGCAGCGACACGCTGTGAGGTCCGTACACCAAAGACTCGCAACACGGCGGATTGGGAGCCAGAGCGCGCTGCAGCCTTCGAGGAACTCGGCTTCAAACTCGCAGTTGCGGCACGCGACGTTCACGCGAACGACTGCAAACTCAAACATTTCGAGTCGGACCGTGCGGCTACGTGTCTCAGAGCTAGTCGTCGTCGTCGTTGGTCCGAGGACGTCACGGCCGTTCAGAGCCAGCAGTGTCGGGGCCAGCGCAGTCGAACCTGTACTATCATCAACGCCAAGCACTTTGCCCATAGAGCCGTTCTTCATGCGTACGCGCATGTCGCATAAGTCGAGCGTCAACGCTTGGTCCCGAATGTTCTGGACGACGACGCGCAGTTGGATATACGGTGTTGTTGCTCCAGTCGAAAGCACGCGGCAGTCCGGTCGGTGCGCGACAGTGAGCCACACGTCAGCGCCTTCCTGCCGGCTCTTGCCCCACACGAGCGTCTGCTGGGTCGTAAACTTGCCGCGTGGGACGAACCGATTGCGGTCGAGGTACCGGTAGAGCTCGAAGCAATCGGTCGTGCCAAACGTTCGTTTGAGCCGCTCGGGCCGCTCGATGCGCCAGCGAGCGACGATGTACGCGCGCCAGATCGAGTCGCGATGGCCGATTGCGTGCCAGTACGCGTTCACTTGCCTGTGCATGGGTGATGTGTGAGAGCAGGTCGGCGGATCGTACTGAAATGAGTGTATGTGACTGCGGACGTGATAGATCGCGAGAGGGACGTACATGGCAGCGAGGAGGTCGTCGGGTGTGAGGAAGCTGATGACATACTCGATCTGTAGTGACGAGATGCAGCAGCAGCGAAGCGTGAACACAGCAGCCGTTAGCGTACGCGGCAGTTGGGATGCTGATGCGCGTGTGTGTGCCGCACCGCGTCCTCTGTGATCGCGTCTGCGCCGACGATCGTCTCGCTGCGCTGCGCCATGCTACTGCACACGTCACTGCTGCTTCTCACAACGCGGTTGGTATCGACTGCGTCGCTTTCGCTGTCGTCGTTGGCGTCGCTGCGCTTCTCGGCTTCTCAGCTCCTCTTCTCGATCGACGTCCTTCACATCGTGCAGTCGGATGCAGAACTTGCAGTTTGCGACGTTCTGGCTGTGTGGCACGTTCCTGGAGTGGCTGTGATTGGCGTTGTACCAGTGCGTACCGTCAGGAGCGGCATGGTGTACCATGCACCCACTTTTGTATATTTCGCAATCGGATCGATATGATTACCACATTGAAATGACGCAATTCGATGTTCAGTTTGCTAAACATGACGGAATTTGATAAACTAAACCGTGATATTGCATTGGCGGCTGATCGAACTTCACTGTATACGCCATATGATGACGTCATACTTTCGCTTTCCAGCTAATCAGCAAATGGTTTTGATTATTTTACTTGCTGAACGTTCGAGAAAGTAGAGTTGAACGTTCCGGAAACTCGCGTATAATATCGATTCATTCAATGTCGAAACGTTCACGGAAACCGAACAACCAAAACCATGTGAGTCATTCGTACTTGTGATTTGTATACTCATGTCCAACGTGCACCAGCAGACGCCGTCGTCGGTCGCAGCGCGATTGACCAGCAGCAGCAGTGTGGGGCGAACTCACGACCACCGCCATCGCCGCTGCTCGCTGCGCCGCTCTGCATCGCTCGTCCAGCTGATCGGTACAAGCGACGCCCGCTGCTGTCGTCGACCTTCCACGCAGCCGCTGCTGTCGCGCACGCTCAACGCGACTCTGACGCGCACAACAGCAGCGCGCCAAGCCGTTTGAGCTCCTTGACAGCAACGACCAAAGGAGCGCCTCGCGGTGCACCACACAACAAGAGCCGTTAAGCCACGTACGTGTAACCGCTCGCATCAGCCTCAGCTTCCCCTCATTTGGTCCCTCACTACGTCATTCCCGCCGCCCATACACATCCACACATCGCGCGACAGACATTGCTGCAATGATGCAGCCGCCGACCGACGCGCAGCATGCTGCAGGACTCCTACCGCCGGACTTCGGTGACTCGAGCGAGAACTCGCACGACGATAGCAGCAACTACTTCCCACCGGCGCAAGGACCGTCGCTGTCGTACGAGCGCAAGATCCGGCTGCACAAGTACGCCGAGAACCGCGCGCGGTCGTGCCTCGGGCTCCTCAGTGACTCGAGCAACGTGCTGTGGAAACATACCGACTCGAAATACGACGTCGACCTGTACAAGCCGAGCACGGACTGGTCCGAGTTTGTCTCGGGCAAAGCGATCGTCGAGAAGGCCGACGTGAGCTTCCTCCACGTCCTCAAAGTGCTCTACGACCTCAAGACGTCCGACAAGTTCAAGCTCTTTCTCCGCAAGGTCCTCGGCGACATGTTCCTCGACGCCGACGTGCTCGAGGACCTCAACGGCACGGGCGTGTACCCGAATGCGAACCCACCAAAGGACGCGCGCGAGATGTACAAACAGGCCGCGATCAAGTGGTGGGCGATCAAGTCTGGCTCGCTCGCGTCCAAGTCGACTGACTTTTACGTTTTGGAGGTGCGTGGATGCGAAATGACTTGGAGGATGTATGGTCAGGATTCTGGAGCGTCGTATTGTTGCTTGACCCATTCGATGACCCATTTGCATATGTATGTATGTATGACCCGCTGGTTGACCGACTATTGATCATGTATTGATCATGTATTGATCATGTATAGATCATTTATTGACCCACTGCATTACCTTTGCTCAATGTCATGCACACAGTATATTGGCATTGAGACGCAAGCCGGCGAGATCGTGTCGTGCTACTTATTCCAAGAGTCGCTCGCAGAAGTCGGCGGCATGCCGCACATCCAGGGCAACTACCTCGAGCGGTCGCAGTTTGACGCATTGATCTGCAAGTTTGAGCGCCGGGGCGACGTCCCAGACGGCGTGCGCATCAAGATCGCGTTCCAGCGCCCACCGCCGATGGTGACGCTCTTCCGGAGTAACCCCGCCATTGAAATGGTGCTTCAGTTTGCGAAAGGCATTCGCGACCTGCTCGAGAACCCGTCCGAGCCGCAAGAAATCTCGGTCGTCAAGACTTCGGCGTGGGTCAAAGACAAGTACGATCTGTATGTGCATATGCTTGTATATCTGCGAGGCCCTCACGCATACCTGTGTATACCCACGTATACTCTACCGACCTACAGTGAGCGGCAGTTTTGCTTTATTTGCGTGCGGCGGTTCTCGTCGATCTTCCGGCGGCGCCACCACTGCCGCACGTGTGGCGAAGTGATCTGCTGGCAGTGCAGCAGCACGATCCGCGTGCCGTCGATCAGCTTTACGCACAACGACTCGGGCAAGCAGGTGCTGTCGCGCCACCAGCCGAGCATCCGCGTGTGTACAAAGTGCGTCGTGTCGAACCACCGGTCGAAGAGCGGGCGCGACCTCAGCAGCAACCAAGAGGACTTTACGGACTGGATGCAGCGCAACAACAGCGACGGACAGCTTGGCGATGCGCAGCTGGTCTTACAGACGCAGCATCCACAGCAGCGGATACTCAGTCCGACGCACTCGCAAGACCTCTCGGGGGCCCTTGGCGACGATGGTCCGACGACCACTATCAATATCAATATCAACACTATTGGCGGCCATAATCCCGACACGCAGCAGCTCGGGCGCACGTACCGCCAATTGAGTCTCGACGTTGAAGACGAAGAGGAGAAAGACGACGACCGACTGCTCCGTCGACCAACGAACCAACACCAGGACGACGACCGCAGCTCGGATCGCCGCCGTGCGCTCGCAAAGCGCGCAACTGACCACGCCCAGCAGCAGTTGATGCAACAAGGCAAGCGCCCTAGCGGTGCGCCAGCACGCCACAGCGGCGGCGAGACACGCAAACCACCGTCAGCTGCACTGCCAATGCGCACGCGGCGCTCGCACTCGCAGTCCGACCTGACCGCCATGAACAACACTGGACGTAACGGCTCTACTGCTCTAGTCGCTGCTGGCCCACGCCTGATCGGCAATAGCAATGGTGGCGGCTCCAATGCGAACAGCAGCACAGCACGCAAGCTCTCGAATGGCGCGCGCGACAGCTCAGCCGCAGCTGCGATGTCGCGGTTCCCGATCGCGCGCGACTTTGTCGTCGGCTCGGTCGCGTCGACTGACGGCCTATTGTACTCGTTCGATCACCGCGCGAGTTCCGCGGCCGACCAGCAGTTCGCTGTACCGCCCAACTCGAGCTACGTCCACGCTGCGTCCGCGTGGGCAACGAACACGACTGAAGTGCTCGCGATGACTGGCGCGTTCCAGGAGCTGCTGACGAAACTCGGCGGCGACGTCCACTTTGTCGTTGTCGGCTTCTCAACTGGCTTTGATGCGTCCGTCATTGTCGATCTCTTGCGGCAGCTCGCACCGGGCGTGCCGTACATTGGCGGCACGATCGCGCGCGGCATGTGCGATGAGCACGCGTGGGTGACGGTGAATCGCCACAACGACGAAGGTCTCGTGACGCTCTGGGGCGTGAACGACCCGCATGGCATCTACTCGGTCGTCCACGCCGAGTACTCGCAGAGCGACGCGCGCGAAAAGGCATTCGCTGCTGCCAATACCGCGTTTGCGCGCGTCGCCGACGATGTCGAGGCCGACGAGAAGCCGGCGTTCATTGCCGTCTACGCCTGTCCGCTGTACGTCGAGCACGCAGTCGAAGGCATCCGCGAAGCGATCCACTGCCCGATCATCGGCGGCTGCTCGTCCGACGCTGCGAAGCACCGCGACGGTGGGAATAGTGGGCCTCCTGCTGGTAGTGGTGCGGGTGACGCGTCCGTGTCGTGGATCCAGATCAGCAGCAGCAGCAGCTCGGACTATACCAAGAGCGTTCGCGACGGCAGGGGCGACTGGACCGAGATGGGCATTGCGTTTGCGCTTTGCTTCCCGAGCGTCGAGACGTACGTGAGCTGGTTCAGCGGCTACAGTCCCGTTGGCGCAAACAGCGAGTACTGCATGGGCACGGTCACGCAAGCGTCGAACAAGACGATCTACGAGATCGACTCGAAACCCGCAGCCGATGTGTACCAAGAGGTGCGTGTATTGTGTCGTATGTATATATATTGTGTGTGTGTGTGTGTTTGGATATTGTTATTGGATTGGATTGTGTATTTGTATGGAATTGCCCTCGAAACCAATACTATGGGTCACTTCTCACACACTATATCTGTGTACGACGACCGTGCGCTAGTGGCTCGACGTCGTGTCGGACAAGACGCAGACTGACTTGTCGGCAATTGGGTTCCCACGACTCGGGAACTTGCACCCACTTGGCACGACGATCGACTTTGTCTCGAACCAAATGGACGCCGACCGCGCCCAGGAGCTCACGTCGTCGTCGTCGCTCTGCTCGATGCAGTCGAGCGACTGGTCAAAGCTCATCAACATGACCGCCGTGATCACGGGCATCAACGACGACGGGTCGCTCAGCACGACGAGCTCGATTGCGTCCGGCACGAACGTCGTGCTCATGGAGACGTCGGCGCAGTCGCTCAAGACTGCGATCAACAAGATGGGTGCGCAGGCCGTTGAGAGCAACAAGTTTCACATCCACGAGACGATCGGGTGCCTCATGTTCTTGTCGGCCGGTGTCCAAGTGCTGCTTGGCCACAAGAGCATGGCCGAGATGGTACGTGGTTTGGTCGATTGCGGTTTGTGTGAAGTGCACACGACTCGGTTGTAGAGCCTGTGTATGAATACGTAAATGGCTAACACTGTTGGTGTCGTGTGGTGTGGTGCGACCAATACAGGTCGGTGCGTACAGGGACTGGTCCGGTGGTGCGTCGCTCATGGGCATGACGACGTTTGGGGAGATTGGGCACTTGCCCAACTCGAGCGACTTTCCGCACTACGACTCGCTCATGTTTGGCGCGATCATCTTCTCGAAGCGCAAGCGCAAAGCGTATCTCTAGGCATTTACAAACGGATGTAGCGTGTAGTGTGGCTACGTGTAGTGTAAGAAGAGCACGTCAGTCGACAAACGACGACTGTCATACGCGAGAGATCTTCGCGACCCGTCCGTTCGTTTTGGATGCGTCGTCTGAGTGTATGTGAGAGCGCAAGTGCGACGCGAGGGACAACAGCGCACTGGGATGAATGCAACAGCGTTCGTCGAACGTTTGCGACTGCCGCTTCGTTCGTCTTGCAAACCGACGTGGTACTAGAGAGCTGAACACAATGGTGCGCTCGCTGCCGAATGACCGCGACGAATCGAGCCGACCACATGCGCAGGGTGCTTTGGACATGCCTGCATTCCACTCATTTCATCTAGCAAAAGGAGAGAGCGAGTAGGGGGTACTCTCGTTGTCGCAGTCTACACGAAGCGGTGGCTCGGGTTACCCTGATACGGTTCACGCGATGGCGGCGGCGTGCCGTGCATTGGCGGCGTTGTTATAGCTGGCGGATCGCCGCGAATCTTGGCTGCAATGAGCTGCTGCAGCGTAAAGCGCGGTTCAGTGTCGTTGCGACAGTGCGAGCTGCTGCTTCCAGCTTTCGCGTTCCTTGATCTTGAGCGCCAGGCGTTGGTACCATTGCCGTTACCACCGCTTCGGCTTTGGCTCATAGCGAGCCATGACGGCAATGAGAAGGGTCGAAAGCTGATGCTCGACGTCGCTTGGCACCACTTGCACAGCGCTGTAGTGACGCCGTAGATCTGATGCATGAGCAGACACGTACACAGCAGTACGTTGAGTCCAATGACGACTTCGGCAGCATTGTCGCGCACGTGCTGCGGGAACGTGTCGACCGACAACTGCATCACCGAGAGCAGGAGCAGCACGAGACGCACGGTCCCCGATACGATACTCAAGTAGTAGCACTGCCGCTTGACAAACGGCTCGCGCAGGATCGTGAGCACGACAGCGCTCACGTTGAATGCAACGAGGAGACCGATCTGGACCATTGGGTCCTGTACGGTGCCGACGACAACGCCCGAGCCGATCTCGAGTCCGAACTTTGCGACAAAGAAGAACGCGTTCGCATGCGTATAGTCCTTGTAGTACACGCTGTACTTGCACTGGACAAGTCGGCACTCCGGTGGTGCGTCTGTACTCAGACCGTCAGGTTCAAGTCGACGCTGCGTGACCTTGAGCACGCCAAACGCGACAAAGCCGATGCACGCACCAACGAGCACGACAATCGCTAATACGAGCGTGACCACCGAGCGCGATGCGTGGTGCAATGCGAGCGCGTCGTAGATCCCAAAGCTCGACGTCATTGCGAGGACGTACTGGAGCGTCGAGAGCAACAGGATCGCAAACCAGATCACGCAGGTATCGAGGCACGCGGTCGTGCTGCTGGACTCGCGCTTGCACAGCCGAACGCTGCAGCGAACGAGTAGGAACAGCGCAACGACAGTGGCAAATGCAACAGTGACAGCTGCAGAGCACACGCAGTTAGACGGTCATCCCACACAGCAGCCATCGCAGTCTATCAGTCGGTACAGCAATCGCACCGAGACAGGTGTATCCGAAGAGGTCGTTTGGGTCGATACCGACGAGCTGCGCGTATCGTCGGACGCCATGTACTGCTCTCGAGTCATTGTCGGTGGTTGTAGCCAGCACCACTGGTGTACGCTGAGTCTCGTGCGGGCCGAGCAACTGGAGGTTCGTCCACGCAAACGACTTGCAGAACTCGAGGTAGAACAGTGGCGCGCCGCGGAGCTGGAGCGACCCGAGCAGCGTGATGAACTGACCGTGTGCGAGCATGAGCAAAGCGCCAAAACCGACGCTGCTGATGGCGGAAGAGGACGACGAGTCCGTTGCATCGCGTGCGCTGCTCACAGGCGAATGCACGAGTGCTTGCACGAGTGCGACAACCAGACTGCTGCCGCCTACAGCGACACCAGCAGCAGCAAGCGCAGATACGATGCGACCGCCGTTGTTCGCGAGCTGTGCCTCGAACGACGAGAAGCCTGACGTCACACCAGCTGCGACTGGGAACGCGCGGTTCACACCGGCGCAAGCAGCACACGCGAGGTCGTTGACACTGTTGCTCGGTGCGTTTGTGAGTTGCTGTTTGCCCCATGGCTTCACATAGAGCTCGTACGCGACGTACGCTGCAGAGACGAGCGCGAGCACGCACGCAGCGGCCAGCACGTTTGTGAGCTTAGCACACGTACAGCGCTCGGTGCAGCCATGTCGACAGCCCATGGCAAACACGCGCCGTGTGATAGACAGTGACGCTCTGTCGTATACAAGTCGTAAGTGCCAGCGCGTCGCTTCGAGTGCGAAACTGACTGTGACGAAGTCACAGGGCGTCGTAGTAGTGCGGTATTAGTAGGTCTGAGAACGCAGTCGATCACTGCAGCGCGGTGCTTCAAGCGTCTATGACTTGGCAGGCAGTAGTACTGCTCTAGTATATGATGTGGGCACATGACCTACAGTAGGGCTGCGCTAGTTCGTCAACGACTCGACTGACGTTGCGCCTTCGAACGTACCTTCGACTTCCGACTCGGGACTCCTCGCATCAACACTGTCGACGTGTGTCTCGGGCGGCAAGAGGATCTCGCCCGCGCCTTTGCGCAGCACCTGTGCACCGGTCTCGGTACGCGCAAGCTTCCAGCCCGCGACGATCAGACCGGCTTTCGACCAGCCCTTGGACGTGCGGCCGAGCACGCCGTAGCGGTTCAGCGGCAGGTTCTGTTTCACGAGCGCCGCAAGCACGGCGTCGTGGCTCGCCTTGTGGTCACTACTCGCGACCTTGCCGCGGCGCTCGGGTAAGAAGATCACGGCGGTAGTGCTTGCACCAAACGCGAGCGCAACGATACATGTGACCACGAGCTTCCACATGAGGAACGCGCCATTGCGCGATCGCGCCGGTGCGAGCAAGCGCAAGCCAAAGAGTAGTGCGAGGAGACACCAGCGCAGTCGGAGCATGTACGATCCGTCGGCCGGCCGGCGCGGCGCGATGCAGTTCGTACAGACGTCGTACGCGATCTTGATGAACCAGCTCATACTGAGCGTCACGCACAGGTCGACGACCCACTTCGGAAGCTGCTCGTCGGCAGCGTGCGGCACGAATACCGCGTCGTGCGGCACGTGGAACGCGAGGAGCGACGGCAGCGTCGCAGCGAGCAGCAAGAGACTCTGCGAGCCGTTGAGCACACCGGTGCCCTGGACATTGAGCTGCAGCGCGGCTTCGACGTCGAGGCACTCGAACTGCGTCACGCGCCAGGCTCGACGGAGCTTCCTGAGGTACTTGAGCACAACGACGCCCGCCATTGTGTTGAGACATACAGCCATCGTCCAGGTGCTCAAGAAGAACTTGCGCATCGCTTCAGCGGCAAATGTACGGCGTGTGAGCAGCACGCTCTCGGGCTCGGCAAAGCACCGCGTCGTTGTCGTCAGCGTCCGGAGCTCGAGCATGCGGTAGCACCGCGTCGCGGCGCGGAACTGCTCGACCGTCGCGTTCAGCGGCGTCTTGGGCGGCCAGAACTTGAGGAGTCCAGCTGTTAGAGCTGTCGGCTGCCAGTCGCCAGGTGGACCGAAGCCTTCAGTTGTTGTCGAGACAACGGACGACCCTAGAACGTCATCGCGCCTGAGCGTCACAGTCGAGACGTTTAGCGCAGCCATCGCTGCGTTCATCTCCGTCTGGACAACCGGTACGAGTGCAAGCAGGTCGTCGATGCTCGCGCTCAGCGCCGGATACAACTTGGCGTACACGTCGTCGATCGTGTTGTCGAGCACCATCGTGTGCGACAACGACTCGGCGTCCTCGATCGAGCAGCTCGGAGCGTCGGGCAAGTGCACCGCGCCGTCAACAGCGGTTTTGACAAAGTCGGCAAACGACTCGTCGAGCGCTTTGAGAATGTGCGCGCGCGTTGACTCGAGTCCAAAGTGCTCGAGCATCGCACTCACCAACGGGATCGCGACCCACGCACTGCCGTCGTCTTTGCGCGTATACGGTCCGTTGCGGTACGGCAGCGCAACACGGCCGCCAAAGAAGTTGTCACCTACCAACGCTTCAGTGTATGCGTTCGCGAGCAGCCACGTGCGATGGTCAGCTGCCGTCTCGGCCATGAACATGAGGTACGACGCTGGCTTGCTCGCATCGACGAGCGCGAGGTACGCGATCTTGCCGAGCACTTTGAACAGCGCGCGGTGGCACCGCAAGTCGCTTGCGTCGTCGGCGGGCATTACGCGTGAGGCGCTCCGGATCGTCAGGTGCGGCTCAAAGACGCGGAATGGTGCGGTCGCGAGGCTCGCTTCCTGGTGCTGGAACCACGCTGCGTGGGCTGCCTCGTCGTCCCAGTACGCATCAAAGTCGCTTAGACGCTCGGCGTCATGGAGCTCGGCGAGCGGGAAGAGCATCCACGAGTTCGCACCAGTCGTTGCCTCTTTGAACGTGTTGACACCTGCGCGCGCGGCACCGAGGAGCTTGAACGTCTGGACGTCGTGGTCGACGCTGCCGCCAGCGCTACGTACAGTCGAAGCCTCAAACACGCTCGTGAGCTCGGGGAAGAACGCCATGTACTGAAGCATGCGCAGCGACGACCCAGCGACCTGCGTCGCCGAATTGAATGCGTGGTCGAGCTTGACGTGCGCTGCGACGGTGTGGATGTCCGCGACGCGGATGTGCTCGAGGAAGTCTGTTGTCGTAGTCTGTAGCGAGCCAAACTGCGCGCTCGACGTGATGTAGAGGTCAAACGCAAACATTGGCTCGAGCACCGCAGCTGTGACGGTCGGCACGGCGATCGGCGTCCGTTCGGCGTCAAACAGGTCGAGCCGCGCGAGCGTGTGCTGGATCAGGTCGAGCACGAACGTGCGCGTGTAGAACTGCCCGACAACAAGCTCGGCGGCGACGCACGAATCGAGCTGCAACGTCTCCATTGCAGCGGCTTGCACCGCAACGAGGAACGCGTCGGCTTCTGCGACGATCGGGACGTTGTCCATGTACGCGCTGAGGCTGCTCGTCTGCAACGCCTCATCGAGCGATTGTTCGTAGTTCAGGGCCTCAAGCGCTGTCGTCCAGTCCTTGGACGCAAAGAGCGCCGACATCGCTTGCTGGAAGACGTCGAGGAGGTAGAGCAGCCCGACATTGTTTGCGAGTCCCGAGTTAGGAGCGAGCGCGCGCAAGTCGACGTCGCGATACGATCGCGTCTCGTTTGGCTGCGGGTAGTCGCCTGGACACGGGTACCCGTCGCTGTCAGTGCAGCGCACGGCGTCGAGGAACGCGTGCGCGGGTGAGCATGCGAGGTCGATCGTGAGGATACTACTGCTCACCGAGCTGAGCTTGAGCGAGAGCTTTGCGTCGGCCGATGCTGGCGCGAACGCGCGCGGCGTGAACGTCGCGCCAGGGAACTCGGAGCTCTGGAGCACAAGCGCGTAGTACTTGGACAGCACGGCAAAGTCCTCGAGCGACACGAGACTGAAGATTCGGTCGATGTCAAAGCTCCCGCTGTTCTCGAGCTCGCGCCGCACGGCGTAGTTTGTGAGCGCGATCTCGAGCACGTCGTTGAGCAGCGGCACGACGTCGCGGCCAGCAACGACCTGCGGCTCTGTCTGTGTGTAGTCGTACGCACGTACGCTCGTGCGCGAGCTATCGGCGCGCACAGTGGGGTAGAACACGGTCGCAACGTTCTTGACAGGTATGAGCACGGCCCAGAGTGCTTGCACGAGGACGATCGCAACCGCGAGCTTCTGCATCGGTTTGCGCTTGCGTGTCGTCGTTGATGCTGCCACCGCTCCAGCTGCAGTCGCACGCTCGTCGAGCCATGCCTGCGTCGTCTTGCGCGCAGCCTCGGCGCGCACCTCACTGACGCTCCGGGTCGGCACGGACGGCCCGACACTCGCGAGATGGGTCTCCATGTCTACTTCGTCAAACGACGACGTCTCGACCATGCAACGCGAACTGTGGCGTGGCTTCTTTCACTCGCTCTGCTGGGACTCGCACAACGAACTGCTAGTGATCGGCGCTGTTCGAGACGTCGGATGCAAGCCGTTTCGACTCGGAATAGCACCAGACCCACATCGCATCATCCTCATGCTGCTCGCAGCATTGTATGTGGTAGGTGACGTACTGCATCAACATAGTGCCAAGTTGACACACGACTAGCTTCGCGATGCGAACCCTAGCTCCAGCCAGTGCGACTCGTGTCCGAGTTGGTCCGGATGGCCAACCTCCAAACGTTTGACGTCGTCGAACCTACAATTCCCTACGACTCTTCGATTTACTGCTCCACGAATGGCGGATATAAGGGCACGAAAGCGAGTGTCACGGTCACATACAAAATAGCATATAATTAAGCGATTTCGATTAGCGAAGGCTGGTGGCGAGAACGTACGTGGGAGAATGCTCCAGTGGTGTCTGCTTGCAGCAGACATGGCGCTCGCGTCGTTGCGATCGCTCCAGCTCCGCTTGCTGGAGGCGTGCACGAGCGCACACACTCCCACATACAGCTCAAACGTAACGCGAGCAGCAGCAACGAGGTGGGTGGTCTAACTAGGGGACGACAAAGCCGAGGTTCTTAAAGTCGCGCTTCTTGAGCGAGCTCTTGACGAGCGGTAGCGCTTCGAGGATCGCACTAAAGTCCGGACGCCGCGCCGGGTCCTGGTGCCAGCAGTGCTCGACGAGCTCGCCAATCTTGAGCGGCGTGTGGCGCGGCAGTGCCGGGCGCATTTGCTGCCGCGCGACCGCAAACGCAGCTGATGGTAGCAACGCGATGGGAAGACAAGGAGGTCGGCCACGTGAGCACAGGCGCCATTAGCCAGTTCTGGTATACAATGCGTATAGCTCGTCGTACCTTGGATCGGCGTCATGCCGCGGAACGGCTGGTCCTTTGTAATCATCTCCCAGAGCACGACGCCAAAGCTGTAGACGTCGGCTTTCGTCGAGTACGGCTCGTGCCGAATGACCTCGGGCGCCATCCAGCGGTACGTGCCGGTCTCAGCAGTCAAGTCGGCCGACGAGTGGCCGATCTCGAGCACGCAACTCAAGCCAAAGTCCGAGATCTTGACGGTCCCGTGGCCGTCGAGCAAGACGTTGCCCGACTTGAGGTCGCGGTGCATGATCGAGCACAGGTGCAGGTAGTTCATGCCCTAATGTAGTACAAGGGAGTCAAGACTGTCAGATCCTGACCGACAAAGCGCACGTAGCAGAGTTGTACGAGCCAGGACGCACGTACCATCGCCATCTCTTTAGCAATGCGGAAGAAGTCGATCGGTGCCTTGCGCGCGCGGATCAAGTCGGTCAGCGTCCCGTTCTCCATAAACTCAAACACTGTCAATAGCGACATACACAGATCAGTCAGCTGGTGGCCGGATACATTCGGTGCGTATACAGCAAGCAAGCAATGCGTGTCACATACCGAGGCAGTAGCGCGGTGGGTGGATCGCAGCACCGAGGAACAGCACGATGTTTGGATGGCGCAACTTGCTCACGACCGCGACTTCGCGGTGGAACTCGTTGAGCAATTCATCGCCGAGGCCACCAGTCTGTTGCGTTGCGTCGACGATCTTCGCTGCGACACGCGTGCCGCGCCACCACGCGCTGTACGTATTGCCCGACCGACCGCTCCCAACCGGCTTTTCGAGCTTGATCTCGGCCAAGTTGAGCTTCCACTCGGCCTTGATCTCGTTCTTGTCGACCATCTCGAGCACACCGAGCGACTCGGCCAAGCTCGCAGTTGTAGGTGCGATTGTCGCAGACTCGTCGGCCGTCGTGCTCGACGATCGCGACCCATTGTCGTTGTCGTCGCCGAGACTTAGGCGCGTCAAGTTTTCTTCGACGCGCCGCTTGAGTTCGACCTGTCGGTCTTCGGTCATAAACATCCCACGCACGACAAACCTGGTGGTTGTAGAGACCACAGCATTAGCAATGTGCTGTACGTGTCGCGCAAGACTGATACAAGACGCTGCAAGCAGACGAAAGCAGGCGAAATTGTACCTACCGGTCAAGCGTCACGCCATCGTGCGTCGTCATGACATCAGCGTCCAAGATGCTGCCCTTCATTGACGTGAGCGCGCTGCAGGCATACATGCTGTGAGTGACCTGTCCAGAGAGTCAGCAGTCGTAGTAGTCGAACACAGCGCGCAGCGTACCGCGTGATTGCGTCGAGCAAACTGTCGCGGTCGAGCGACACGACAACGACTTCGTTCACGTTGTTCACGATGCTGCACGCCATGCAATCCAAATAGAGCGCCCCAGCCGGATAGCACTATTTGTCAGAAATCCAAATATAAAGATCCAATCAGCCAAACCCGAGCATATAGAAACCCGATCATGACAATCCACACGCACTGGCCGTCGTCGTCTTTCTTGAGCTGCGCATTGATGCTGATTTCGTTCGGATTTCGATTGTGCTTTGCGAGCAGCCGCATGTGCATTGGGACGTCGTCAGGGTTTACTGACAGCGCATAGCGTGCTGGCAAGCGGCGAAAGTGGTTCTGTTCGGATATAAGAGCGCACAGTAGGCACCAGTAACGCATGGGGAATCAGAAGCTGCAGTACATACAGACGACCGACAGAGCAAGCGGAACGCACCTGGACCGACTGCAGCACCGGCTCGTACAAGTGGTTCAGCACTTTTTTTGTCCCGTGTTGGCCCGACGACGACACGTACACGTCGCCAACCATGTGCTTGACAACAGCGCGGCACATGTCGTTCACGACCGAGTCCTTCAAGCCACGCTGCACACCGAGCGCCGATGGCTACAGGTCACATACATACGTCAGTTTGTCTCATATACACACTATACACTATGCAACTATACGCACGGACACACACACACACCTTTGGGGCTGCTGGGAAGTAGCCTTTCTTCTCGAGATCTGCAAGCGCTTGGTAGCTCTGCGCTTTCTTCATCGTCACGTTCGTCGCGTCGGTTCCATCAGCTGTTGCATGCGTCGAGCGCTCGTACGAGCCGCCGTACGGCTTTGTATCGGCGCTACCATCTTGTGCGGCAGCGATCTGTTCCGACAGCAGACGCGCGTGCAGATCCGCGTCAAACGCGTTCGCAAACAGCGGCAGGTGCTCGTTGCGCTCGGCGATGCGCGGCAATTGCTCGGGCGACCGATGATGGAACGATGCGCTAGCATTCGAGCCAGTGCTGGCGAGACTTTGCTCGGGTGTCGGGCGGAGCCCAAAGACGGCCTGCTCAAACGGCGAGCGGCTCAGGATCTCGGGGACGTGGCTGTGCATACCAGCAGTAGACGATATAGAGGCGTGTGTGAGTGGGAGCGCGACTGGGTATGTCGGCAGCACTGGCGAGTACGTACGCTTCGCTCATGGCGTTCGTCGCGGGCGTCTACAGTGCGCCACAGCCATTCAGTCAGTTAGTCGTCAGTGAGTGAGCAATAGCACCCATCATTGCAACAGTGGCTGCACTGAACGTACCTCGTCGGCGGCGGCGTGGCCGTGCGGGTGGAGCCCTTCGATGTTGTTCAAGTCCGCGCCGACGTGCGAGCCCGTGCGCCAGTTGCGGTACAACAGCCGCGCTTCCGAGATCGTCGAAAACGCCGGCGACGTCGACGGCTCGGCTGCTGCGAGGTCACCGGCGCTGTTCTTGCGCGAGCCAGCAGCTGCAAGCGCGTTGACGTTGGCACCGACCGGCGGCGGCAGCGAGCTGTCAAAGCTGCTGGCGGTCGGCGCAACAGACCCGCTCGCAGACCCGCGAGGCGGCGACGAGATCGCGGACGCGCGGTGCGCGACCTGCTGCTGCTGCGCGGCGCTGGTCGAGAAACCGGTGAGGAACGGCGTCGAGAGCGTTGGCGACGACGACACGCGCGGTGCAAATGCGGTACTCACAGCAGGCGATGCGGGTGGCGGCGACTCGGCCGACATGGACGAACGAGCGGCGCAGATCGGCGTCGACGACGACGTCGAGGTCGCGCGCGCAGTGAGTCGTGCAGTCGAAGGAAGGGGACGAGTGGTCGGTCACTCGTGCTGGCGGCGAGGGCGAGCAGGAGCGATTCTTTCTGTGGTGGCGTGACGGCCTTGCAGGTCGCGAGTGCTGGGCGAGCTTGCAGTTGGTTGAGATCGCCGATGCGCGTGCGCTTTGGGGCTTGCGTGGTCCTGTGTGCCAAGAAGGAAGCGAGCAAACGAGCGATCAGCGCGCTGTATTTGGGTACAGCAAATTGCAGCAGATAGCTGAGACGGCATGCTATACAGGTGGACAGACAAATGAGATGATGGTTTTGTAGTCCAAAAAACGCGCATTGAAGCCCTAAGCGCTACTAAAAACGCGTGGACCGCGATAATTCGCAACTGTACGTCATTCGAGCACAGAATCTGACCATTGATCGAGTTTGCGAGACGTGGCTTCAGAATCTGTCGATATAGGTTACAAGTCGAGGTCATACACTCGCAAGGAAAGCGACAACATGCGACCTATGGGTGATAGAACATTTAACATTCTCCGCTTCTGTTGATCAGTATAAATACAGATAGTAATCGAGAATTTCTCAACACTTTTCACTAGATGCAGATATTTGATATTGCCAAAAGCAAACAATTCACCCTAATA